>SNQJ01S0015572.1:0-16774 GCA_010110895.2 Picea sitchensis
GATTTGGGTTTCCACGTAAAACACTGGTGTACTGTGTATATGTGTGATTGTTTATTTCTTACTGCTCATTATTGGATAATAATTCTACATTGATATAACATTTGAAGAAAAAGGATTATAATTACGCTATTACTGATTCACCCTCCCTCTTAGTAATCCAACATTTCAATATTATGGATCAGGTGAATTTGTATACCACTTTACAAACTTGGTTGTTGGTACAAACCTCCAACTACAAACAATTCCAAGTAAGAACTCATCAAAGGTACAATACTTCTATCCTTACTCTGATAACAAGAAGTTAATGGAGACCATTAGTATTAGAAGTGATCCCAATGCTATACTTGAATGACCATAGGTATGACAAAGGAACAATTGAACAAATATTTCAGATTTATGAATGATTGAAACTTTGGCTTCATTTTATGGTTGTTATGGTATTCTTGTATTTTGTGGTTCTTTTTATTGTTAGGGAACTATGTTTAGCCTTCCCTTTCCTTTCCTTTCTTTGGTTGCCTAGTATTTCCTTACCTTTACTTGCAATGTGATGCCATGCCCTGAATTTCCATCCCATGCCATGCCTTGCCTTTCCATTCCATGCTTTGCCTTGCCATTCCATGCATTGCCTTTCCATGACATGTCATTCCTTTCTTTTCCATGACTTGTCATGCCATGAATTTCCTTGACATGGCATGCCATGCATTTCCTTTCCATGACATGCCATGGCTTCACTTGATATTCCATACCATATCATGCCTTGCATTTCCTTTCCATTATATGGCATGACCTATCTTGACTTTCCATGACATGCCTTCCGATGTCATGCCATGCCATACCATGCCTTTCCATGCCATGCCATCCCTTTCCTTTCCATTTCATTCCTTGTCTTTACTTCACTTGCTATGACATGCCATGCCTTGCCTTCAATTTCCATGCCATGCCATTCTTTTCCTTCTCTCTCCATGCAATGCCATGCCTTTCCTTGATATGAAATGACTTGTCATTCCTTGCCTTGCCTTACCTTGCATTACATTTTATTTCCTTTCCTTTCCTTTCCTTGCCATGCCATGCCTTGCCTTGCCATGCCATGCCATACCATTCCTTTCTTTGAATTACCATGCCATGCCTTTCCATGCCATGCCATGCCATGCCTGTCCTTTCTTTCACTTTCCATGCCATGCCATGCCATGATTTTCCTTTCCATGACATGCCTTTCCATACCATTTCTTTCATTTCCTTCACTTATCATGCCATGACATGCATTGACTTCAATTTCCATGCCATGCCATGCCTTTACTTCACTTTCCATGCCATGCCATGCCTTCCCTTTCCATGCCATGCCTTTCCATGACTTTCCTTTCCTTTACATTCCATGCCATGCCATGTCATACCATGTCATGCATTGCCTAAACTTGCCTTACCTTTCCTTTACTTTCCTTGCCTTGCCTTGCATTTCATTGCCTTTCCTTGCCTTGCCTTTCCATGCCTTTCCTTGCCTTTCCTTGCCATGCCTTACCTTTCCATTCCATGCCATAACATGTCTTTCCTTGAATTTCCATGCAATTCTTTGTCATACTATTCCATGCCATGCCATTCCATGCCTTGTCTTACAATGCCATGCCTTTCCTTTCCTTCACTTTCCATGCCATGCCATACCATGCCATGGAATGCCTTTCCTTTCCATGCCATGCCATGCCTTGCCTTTATGTGGCATGCCTTGCATTGTCTTCACTTGTCATGCCATGCCCACCTTTCCTTGACTTTCCACGCCATGCCATGCCATGCCATGCCTTTTCTTTCCATGCCATACCTTACCATGTCTTTCCTTACCTTTCCATGCAATGCCATGTCCTTCATAGCCTTGTCTTACCTTTCCTTTCCTTGCCTTGCCTTATGCTAATTTTACTTACCTTTCATTTCCTTTCCTTGCCTTTCCATGCCTTACCTTGCCCTTATGTTCCATGCCATGCCTTGACTTGACTTGCGATGCCATTCCAAGGTATCCAACTCCATGGATGAATGTGCAATATGCCAAGTGGATGAGGCATCCACAAACAATTATGTGATCAATTCCTAGCCTTGCCTTACCTTTCCTTTACTTTCCTTTCTTTCATATCCTTTCCTTTCCTTTTCCTTGCATTCCCTTTCCTTCCCTTTCTTTCCTTTTTCTTGCCTTACCTATCCTTGCCTTGCTATGACATGCCATACCATGCTTTTCCTAGAATTTCCATGCCATGCCTTTACATACCATGCCATGCCATGCCATTCCATTCCTTTCCTTGTCATGCCATGTCTTTCCTTGCCTTCACTTTCCCTACCATGCCATGCCTTGCATTTCCATGCCATGCCATTCCATGCCATTCCATGCATTGCAATTTCATGTTGTTCTACACCATGCCATGCTTTACCATGCCTTACCTTGCCTTTCCATGACATAAATTTCCTTGAAATTCCATGCCATGTCATGCCATGCCATGACATGCCATTCCATGCCATGCCATGCCATGCCTTTCCATGCCATTCCTTGCCTTGTCTTCACTTTCCTTACCTCCACTTTCCGTTCCTTCACTTGCCATGCCATGTCATGCCATTCTTTACCATGCCATCCCATGCCATGTCATGCCATGCCATTCCTTTCCTTTCCATGCCATTCCTTTCCATGCCTTTCCTTTCCTTTCCTTGCCATGCCATGCCATGCCTTTCCATGCCATGTCATGCATTGCAATGCTTTTCCTTGCCATGCCATGCCTTGCCTTTCCATCCCATACCGTGCCATGCATTTCCTTTCCTTGTCATTCCATGCATTTCCATGTCATGCCTTTCCATGTCAAGCCTTTCCATGTCATGGATTTCCATACCATGCCATGTCTAGTCTTACAAGGTATTAAATTGTCAAACATTTGAAATAAGCACTAAGAAAAACCTAGTTCCAGAGATGCTCCAACAAACAATTTTATGAGAAATGAAATGACAATAGAGGGGCCCCACTAGATAGAACCTAGTGCCACATATCCATTACAACTGATGGCTCGTCCATCCAAGTTTGAGTTTGAATTTTATTGCGAGTTGCAAATCACCTTCTCAAGCTATTCAGAGACATGTTGGAAATTCGGTCTAGGGTCATAAAATCCAAATCAAGTAGCATAACGAAGTTCTGTAAGATCCCACATGTCTTTTTTCCAAGGCCCATGCAACCATGCTACCCACAATCGCCTAACACAATGTTCTTGAAAATCAACCTCTTGTTTAGAAATTGCACTATGCCTCATTGAGCAAACCCCTAGTTCCAGAGATCCTCCAACAAATGATTTTATGAAAAAAAAAAATGACGGTGGAGGGGATTTACTAGCTGAAACCTGGTTCCCGAGATCCAATGCAATTGATCGTTCATCTATCCGAGTCTTGGTTTGAGTTTTATCATGAGTTGCAACTCGCTTCCTTAATCGATTCAGGGACATGATGACAATTTGGCCTTGGGGCATAAAATACAAATCAAGTATCATGATGGAGTTCTATAAGATCCTACACATCTACTTGGACAAGACCCACATGACCGCGCTACCCAAAATCAACCAACACAATGTTCTTGAAAATCGACCTTTTGTTCAGAAATTGCACTATGCCTCATTGATAAAAACCCTAGTCCCAAAGATCCTCCATCAAACACTTTTCCTGGAAACAAAATGATAGTAGAGGAGCCCCACTAGCTGAAACCCAGTGCCGCAGATCCAATGCAACTGACAGTTCATCCATCTAAGTCTCAATTTGAGTTTTATCGCGAGTTGCAACTCACCTCCTCAAGCCATTCAGGGACATGTTGACTATTTGGTCCGAGGGCATAAAATCAAAACCGAGAAGCATAACAAAGTTTTGTAAGCTCACATATCTCTGTTTGGCCAAGGCCCATGTGACCATGCTACCCACAATCACTTGGCACAATGTTCTTGAAAATCAACCTTTTGTTCAGAAATTAAACTATGCCTCATTGAGAAAAACTCTAGTCCCGAATATCCTCCATGAAATAATTTTCCAGGAAATGAAATGATCCAAATGGATGTAAGTGGCCTCCCACCTATTCCAATCGGCTTATTTTGGAAATTTTCTAGTTTGACATTTTTTTCCTAGTTTTCGGGTCCTTGACTTCTGGGACGATTTTGAGGCCCTAAACAACATTTTTAGGGATCACCGTAGTCAACATTCAACATGTGTAGGGATTTCCACATGAAACATGAGTAGTCCTCAGATATAAATTTCCAACGGGCTATCGTGCACCTAAAACAAAGATCCTATGTAAAATTTACGACCTTGGGAAGTTTATGTACTAACTTACCCAAACAACGCCCACACGACGTTTGGCGCTTCATCTCCTAAGGTTAGATTTTTGGATGTATAGGGTTTTTTAAATTCCTATTTATTGTAAAAAGGCCTTGAGAGCCTCATTGTAATCATATTCTTGTGAATGAGAACAACTGTCACATCTCTTCTCGGAGATAAGCCACCACCATTCTAGCAAGCTTGTTTTCCATTGCATTTTACAGTTTCAACTTATTTCCTTATTGAATAGAAACCAATTTTACTGTATAGTTGTTATTCTGTGTTAAGAATATTTTGATAATAATCTGTATTCATTTTGTTTTTCTCATAAAATCAGAATCAATGGTATGAAAGTGGTATTCTCCTCTTCATTCTTAATGCATGTCCCCAACGAGGTTAGGGTACAAATAATTAGGTTTTGAGATTGTTTCTCGGACAAAATCTTTCGCACTCCCAAGCAATCTCTCATGGTGGGAGAAAATAAATATGAAGGGATAGGAGATCCCTTCAAAATGTTTCTCGAGGAATCCCTCATGCAACAGAGGAACGAGATGATGGATAGTATTGCACAAATCCTTCAACGACTACCAATAGGCGATGCATCTTCATCAAATGGAGGAGCTGCCTCCTTCAAGGTACAAATCAAATTTGATATTCCTATATTTGAATTTTAGGCTCCCACAAGGTGATGAGGTGGGAGCCCAATCGTGCTAGTACATAGGAAATATGGAACCTGGTGACTCTGCATTGATTACCGAGCCCTAAATAAAATCATAGTCAGAAATCGGTACCCGATTCCCTGAATCGAGGACCTCCTTGATCAGCTCACGGGGGCCAAATACTTCAGTAATATTGATATGAAGTCTGGCTACAACCAGGTCCTGATAGAACTGATAGATTTATGGAAGATCATCTTCAAGTCAAAGGAGGGTCTCTTCAAATGGCTGGTCATGCCCTTTGTCTTGAAAAATGCTCCAACCACTTTCATGAGGATGATGGACAATATCCTGCAACCATTCATCAATTCTTTTGTAGTGGTGTATCTGGATGACATTCTCATTTACAACAAGACTTGGGAAGAACACTTGAAACATATTCAACAGGTTATGCACACCCTGCAATAGCACAATCTATATGCCAATTTGGAAAAATGTTTCTTCGTCATGGACATGGTCCATCACCTGGGATACATCATTCATTAGCATGGTGTACATGTGGATCCAGCCAAGATCCAAGTCAGCCATGACTGGCCAGCCCCAACCACACTCACTAAGCTTTGGAGTTTCTTGGGACTTTCCAATTTCTACCGCAGGTTCATGTTGGGATTCTCCCATATTGCATGGGCACTCAGCCAAGTAACCAGGGGTGGTGGTAAGGAAAAATTTGTGTGGGGTCGGTCCCAACAACAAGTGTTCAAATATTTGAAGCAATACTTGTGCTCAACCCATGTAATTTCACTACCGGACCTGCAACAACCCTTCGATATCGAGACAAATTCTTTATACTATGTTGTAGGTGTCGTTATCACTTAGCATGACCACCCCATGGCCTATCATAGTGATACACTATCAGATGTTATCTGCAAGTACCCTAATTATGACAAATAAGTTTACTTCATTGTGAAAGCCCGTTTCCAATGGAGACATTACATTCTTGGGAAGGATACAGTCATCCACACTGATCATAAGCCACTACAGTTCATGTAGATTGCAGAATGACTGCCATAAGAAGTGATCCACATACTTGCAACAATTCCACCTCAACATCAAGTATAAAATAGGAAGAACCAACCACGTCATTGATTGCATCAGTAGACCTCCAGTCATGGAACTCACCACAGTGATAGACTCTTACAACCATGAGACCTCTAGATGGCCCAAAATCTATGAGATAGAACTGGACTTCGCCACCACCTACCAAGTGTTGGGTACAAACGTATTTGTCACTATTTTCCATATTAAGGATGGGTTGTTGCATCGTCTGGGCCATATCTACATTCCATCAATCGAGTGAGCGAAGATGATCTGGGAAGCCTACTAAAGTCAGGTGGAATGAAATTTCGACATCGAAAATACAGTGGAAATGATGCAGAAACATTTCTAGTGGCCGAAACTTCAACAAGATGTCAACAAGTATATCAGGTCCTACATTGCCTACACTATTTCCAAACCAAACACTAAGAAACATGGCATGTAGACCCCTTTGACTACTCCTGACAGGCCATGGGAATCCATCTCCATGGAATACATGTCGGGCCTCCCATCCACCAAGAGAGGAAATGAATGTTCTTTTGTGGTTGTTGATTGCTTTTCTAAGATGGCGATTCTGGTCGCTAGCAAGAAGAGAAACACAACAGAGGACACTGCCAAGCTCTTCTTTGAGAGAGTTTGGGTACATTTTGGAATCCCGCAAACCATTTTCTTAGATTGGGACAATCAATTTCTCAACACATTTTGGTCGAGCCTCTGGTCATTTCTAGACACCAAGATTAACAAATCCATGACCTTCCACCCCCAGACAGATGGCCAAACCGAGGTCGTAAATCGAATGATTGTGCATATCCTGTGAATGTATAATTCCAAGCACCCTCGCACGTGGGATGAGGGTCTTCCCTAATTCCAACATAGCTACAACCAAGCCTTGCATAACTCAACTGGCCACAAGCCCTTTTAGGTCGGGTTGGGATTCCAGCCATTGGGTCCCATAGATGTTGCACTACCCCTTGCATTCACGTCGACCGACTCATCTAGTGCTCCAAATGAAATTGACAAAGCCACCTGGTTCATTGAGAGGATATAGCACATCCATCAATAGGTTCAGGATATCCTACATAATTCCAATGATAAGTACAAGCAGTGCCATGATCAACACCAGGTGCCACATAAGTTTCAGGTGGGAGAAAAAGTTTGGTTTCATTTGCAGAATGAACAACTTACTAGACCCCATCGGAAGCTTCTCCCACTCTGTTATGGGTCATACACTATCACCAAGTCCATGGGTGATAATTCCTTTGAGCTTAACATTCCTCCTTACCTTGGCCTGAACCGAGTGTTCAACATGGATCTCCTTCGAGCTTATTTCCCACCATTATTAGACACCTCAGAGATAACATAACAAATGACACCAACGTACCTCAACCCCAACTGCATACAACATACATTCAGTGATAATATTGTGGACAAACAAGACAAGGTAACTCGTCAACAAAGGATCCAACTTTATCGAGTTGTCAAAGCAGGGAAGCTCCTGCACCAAGGCAAGTGGCTCACTCAGGGACGAATTCAACAGAATTTTCCTCATCTAATGGTGGAAATCAACAAAATGGAGATAATTTATTCCTAAGGGGGGATTATTGATCCATATGAATGTTGGTGGCCTCCCACCTATTCCAACTGGCACATTTTGGCAGTTTTCCAGTTCAACATGTTTTTACTAGTTTTTGGGTCCCTGACTTTTGGGGCCGTTTTGAGGACCTAAACAACCTTTTTAGGGCTCTACACAGTCAACATGTGTATTCCTCAGACATAAATTTTCAATGGGCTATCTTGCGCCTAAAATGAAGATGGTATGCAAAAGTTACGACCCCGGGAAGTTGATGTACTAACTTACCCAAATGGGGCCCACATGACTTTTGGTGCTTCATCTCCTAGGGTTAGGTTTTTGGATGTCTAGGGTTTTTGAAATTCTTGTTTATTGTAGAAAGGCCTTGCGAGCCTCATTGTAATAATCTTCTTGCGAATGATCACAACCGTCACATCTCTTGTCAGAGATAATCCACCACCATTCTAGCGAGCTTGTTTTCTGCTGCATTTTACAATTTCAGCTTATTTCCTTATTGAATAGTGTTGGCCCTTGACCAATTTGTGGAGAAACTCGATCATGTTTGACCATTTTTGGGAATTTGATAGGATGGTCGAAGGTGGAGCACAAGGCGAAGCGGAGATCATGGGATCTTGCCTCCTTTTGCGGGATTTTTGGGTTTAGGGTTTATGTAACGGGTATGGGATGTCGACCCATGGGTTTACCCATGTTTAGGCCCCATTTGCAATGTATAAATAGATATCTAGGCATTGTAAGAAATTAGTAGTAGTAGCGAATGTTTGTGGCTTAGTGCAGAGCTAGAGGATTTGTGCATACTATGTGTTAATACTTGTAGAGCTAAGTGCAAGTGATTGTAAGAAGCTGGTGTGCAGACTATGTAAGAAGCCTTTGTGTTGTGACCTAACTCGGGGAAGGAGGATATAGCGAGGTGCATGCATATATCCTATCCTATGCGGAGTGGGTCTTGTGGCTCTATGCATTGAACGGAGATAATAAAGAGAAGAGTTGGTGGACGTAGCCCCACATTGGGGGTGAACCACGTATATCATGTGTTGTGGTTGCTTTGTGCATTATGGTTGTTATGTGAGTTATGCTTAGTGTAGAAATATATGTTATATGCATTTGATATAGTATTTTAGTGCTTAGTGATGTGAATGAATGATAGATCTGATATATTTATATATGCTAAGTACTTGGATGTGTTAGATCTTGTTGAATACTGCGTTGTTATGTAATTAGGGGTTTCTCCTATGAAGTGGATATGAGTTAAATATTAATGAATGTTAACTGCTAAGTGATCTGTTAAGTACTGTGATTAGAGATTTGTGTCCCGGCTAGGTTGTAGACACTTGAGTCCTGCAACCACCCTTGCCTCTACCTCGGGTGAGACTTCATCTTCTTCATAGGTGTTGTCAAAAGGGTTGTTAGTTAAGGTTTTGTTGGTGTGTTGTTGAAGCATTGAACCCTAGGTCTTCCCCTGTGCCAACAAACGGTTCCGTTGCTTGGACTTGAAACTATGAGGAACTGAAGAAAAGAGAAGGCTCTGTGCATAGATCTGTTGCTTTAGGACGCAATACTCTACTTGAATTGCGAAGCTCTGTGCTAAGAAAAGAAGCCCGATCTGAAGAAAAGAGGTAAGATCGTAAAGCTTTGTGCTCTGAGAAAGGTAAGATAAGTGAAAATTTTTGTTTTGAAAGAACAGATCTAGGTATGTTGGATATATTTTTTACTAGTTTGAAAACTACAACTAGAAGAAAGAAGATTTGATATGAATAGATTTGATAGAACTAGTGAAATATATGTTATTCCTATGCATAGAAAGAACTATTGGACTAACAAGTGGATGCAGTATCCTAGAACGATTTTTTTGCAGATCCACCACTGTGATCCTAGTGCGTATTACAAGAAAGGTTGGGGATCGTTCAAGATAAAGAGAGGATTGACTCTTTGTTATAATTGTAGAAGACCGGGACATCTTGCTAAGGAATTCCCTGGTCGAGGTCCTATTTTCCTTTGTTGTAAGGATAATGGACATGAAGTTTTGGATTTCCCTAGAATGATTGCTAAAGTTGAAAAGATGAACATGAGACAAGAATACCATGAGGAAGGTCAAGAAACTAAGAATATGCTCAAGAACCAGAAAGAATCAGAGACTATATTATTGCATATGAAAGAAACCCTGAATGATCACAAAGACATCAACTTATCATAGGTCTTAAAAGAGAAGGAGTGCATAGAGACAAGAATAGGAGACTTCGACATAGATTGTGTCCTGGATGAGGAAACACAGGTGAATATCATGACAAAAAGAACTTGGAAAATTTTGGGAAAGCCTTCTATGGTTCCTTCATTGGGAGGAATATGATCGTTTGAAAGGAAGATGATAACCATATGTGGAATAATTATCCATATACCTATGATTTCTCATGGAACTTCGACAAAAGAATAATTTGATGTTGTTAAGTTTTTTGAGAACAGTGCCCCATTTTCTATTTTTCTAGGAAAAACTTGGGTTGAGAATGATCGGATACAAAGGAAACAAGAAGAGGAATGTCTAGAATATAAAAAGAAAGAACTAAGAGATTTCATGGCTAGGAGAATATAACATCTAATAGAAGAACAAGAGGACAATTCAAAGCTACTAAGGAGTAGAGACCTGGTTGTCGAAGTTGAAATCATATAGGAATACTTGAAACCCTTGTCCATACAGGAGAGTAGAGAACCTACCACATAAATAGAAGAAGTATTATCCTCGAACCCTACGAAAGACCCTCCGCCGTGCGAAGTTACTATGCCAAGAGGAGATAAGAACAATAATGGAAAGACGAAACTAGTGACTCAAATCACAGGAAATAAATCCAAAAAGCTCAGTAAGAAGAAAGCAAAGTTAGAAAAATTGTAGGAAGTTCCAGAGAGGACTTCGCAGAAGGAAGGTTTGTAGAACTGGAACTTCAACGGGATATCAAAAAAATGCAAATTTGGCACTTCACCAGGATGAATCAATATGACTGATGGATGTGTTTCGACCATTAGAGCAACACTCTAGAACGGATAGAACCACAGTTATTGCCGGAACGATTGCCATTGGACCATTGGGATTGCGCCATAATGGATGGAATTGCATTGATTGAGGCGCCCCTTCCTGTTGGAAGAATCCATTACGACGTTGTCTATTTATCCCATTGAGATTGGAACCGAGAACACTTTTGTCAATTGTGATTATCTGAGCCCACAAAGAACTAGTTTCTTTCACGTAGTGATTATTGAGAGCTCGCCACCCATTCTATTACATAGAGTGTTTTCTCATTGAACTGAGATATTTGACCTCAAGCATGCATGTCAGATGACATTAGCGTTATAGAAAAGTCCATTGAATAGATCCTAATAGACATCATGGCTGAAAAGGTGATGTCCACAGGTATATAAGCTTCATCGACACGAGGATAGGAAACATCCCCATCGACTGCGCAATGTCAGTCTAGCCGACCCATTGCTGAGAAATGTAGCAAGAATCGTGATGACTTGGCGAATGCGAATCTCATCCCATATCCTTCCTGACTATATCCCACCTCTAGCTAGCGTGGTTAGTCATGATAGTGTCTTGAGGGACTTCAACTAGACCTTGATCACTGCGTACCTTCTGAAGGGGATATGCATAGTTGGGATAGATTATGATGTTGAAGATCAATGAATTCAACTTGGGAGATCGCAAGAGCTATGGCATGCTTTCCCTACATAATTATTTGACCAAGACAAAGTGGATGAAGTCGAAGATCATCCCCTAGCCGTGGACCATGGACATCGCGAGGTCCACCATACTGAACATAATGAAGATACTCCACTTTGAAAGGCATCAAGAGGTCAATGTGTGCATTAAACTCCTGTTGTCTTGCTTCCATGGAGGTTATTTATGGATATACAAGTGCATCACCGTAGATTTGACCCTGATCCATTGGATCATCGGATTAAGCATGCAAGGACCAGACCCACAAGAATTTTATCTAGGGAAGGCTGCAAATTGCGCCCTAGCATAGAGAATCAAAGATACCTATGGCGATGTGGAGAAGGGGAAGTGAGGCTAAAAGGTAGCTTCCATCCATAACGGAAGAAAGAGCAGACCCATGTAGGTCACAGGGTTTATTGTTGAGCTCGCGAGAAAATGCATCGAAGGAATACAAGTGAACTAAGAGAGCTACCTCGACAACTAGTTAGAGAAAGACTACCGTGAATCTTAGGTTCAGGGCTGTGAGTTCCATTACACTTGGTTGCTAATCCTCATCGCCTTAATTGATTACGATATGCCAGAAGGAGTGACCTTCCCTAAGATTGAGCCATCCGAACCCCTAGCCACAAATTTCACTACGCTCTAGTACTCGAGCGACATGGCTAAGAAATGACAGTCAAACACAATGTTCCACACCTATTAATTGTAGTTGAAGAGGGCTATTGAGTCTTTCCCTTGTATGACGTCGAACACCCTGCACAGGTTCAGGCCATTTGTTAAGTTCCATGCAGATAGACATTTTATTTAGATCACTATGCAAGGAGATGAAAATAAAGAAGAGCTTAAATGCTACTATAAGATCACTGAGGAGGACATGGAGGAAATAACTAAGGAATGGTCTGAAGAGTTCCTTATACCATTCAACCAAGAAGAGTTATCTGACCCTGACCTCATCGGTAGTCCTGTGGTCACTCACAAAGAATATGATGCACCCATTAGTAGAATAAGGAAAGAGAAGGAAGATGTACAAGAAATGAACAACACATTAGAAGAGATTGCTTTAGATTCACCTGGAGGGGGAGGAGGTGACGAAGTAGACAAGGAAGATAATGATAGGAAGGAATACAAACAAGAGTAGGGTGAGGTAACACTACCTAGGGACCCCCTTGATCAATATGAGAAATCCAAGAAAAGAAATGTTCCCCTCAAGAAACCTACATTACGGAAGAATTCAAAAGCCAATAAACCACCATTTCAGATTGTGCTAACAGTGGATGACATTGACCTTATCATTGTTGTTGTGTCAGACACCTTGAAGGATATCTTGCAGTGAAGCGACAAAAAATAGGAGACCATGTATGATAGGATTTCAGGAGATTTGAAAGGGGTACAAAAATCTCTCTACTCCAGCCACACAGTGTCTACTGTGCCACAGTCATCTTAAGGGATTGAGTTGGGAGATGAGCCTTCCCAACTATGGAGAATAGTAGATGCGAAAGAATCTTGACTTCGTCGTGTTCAAGAGGAAAAAGAATAGGCCACAGAGCCCCTGAAGAAAGAAAAAGAGGAAGCCATAGAGCAACGTCGAGTTTCCCAACAAGAAAAAGATGACCTCCAGGCAAAGTTTGCAGAGGATAAAGCACATATTCAGAACGAGAAAGAACAACTGCTCACATAGTAGATTGGAGTTAAAGAAGCAATCACTAGAGAAATTCACTCTGTGATGGGCTTAGAATAGATGGAAGAACACCTAGTGGAGAGTCAAGTGGGGAAGCTTGCTAAAGCCATTCAACATCTGCAACAAAGAGAAACGGAAGTAGAATTACAAGCAGTGCCAAGAAATCCACAGGAAGTGCAAGACCAAAGGGAAGAAATTGCCCGAAGCACAGTCTAGAGAATCAAGGCATTAGCCTTAGAATGCAAACAACTCAGCAGTCAAAGTGCACATACTTACAAGCACCTTGGAGAGGACCCTGAACTAAGGACACTGGAGTCATAGCTCCAGGAGGCAAAGAAACAGGTAGCAACAATGCAAGAACAATTGAAGCCATTGTCCACATTCGAGAGGATGAAAAGGTCCCAAGAACAATGCATGATTCAACAGTAGGTCCATGCCATCAAGAGTAAAGTCATGGAAGTGACCTAGAAGCTCCAGCAAATGAAGGAAGAATCTTGCACAATTTTTGAGGAGATTGAAGGATGAGGTGCATAACTCAAACAAGTGGTCACCATAGTAGAACAATGCTTGGAAGGACCTATGACGAAGAGGGTTATTCAGGAGTTTTCCGAGCAGGAGGCTCTGGCGAAGCAACAGGTCGAGCCAGCTCAAGCCATAGATGATTTTAGGGGCTAAATTTCTCTCATAGGCTAATTTTCTATGGTTTTCCCCCCAAAAATATTCTCTATTCTAAAAATGATTCGCCCAAATTCTATAGGATAAAATTATTTCAACTTAAAAATCGCTAAAATGTTATACAAACTATAAAAAATCCTTGGAAATTTTAATATTTTTACAAAAATATCACCAAACATTTATAGTTGGCATATGAAGGATTATTAAGATTCGCCAAGGTTTCTACATTTAAAAATAAATTTCCATCCTTAAAATCATCCCTGGCTCGAGCCAATATCAATGCCTTCGAGGCAGAGTTACCCAGATTAGAGCAACTTAGTACGAGTCACATGTGAGTGTTGGGGGCCTGTTGGCCCTTGACCAAGTTGTGGAGAACCCTGGTCATTTTCGACCATTTTTGGGACTTCGATAGACTGGTCTAAGGCGAAGCGTAAGGTGAAGTGGAGATCGTGAGATCTCTCCCCCTTTTGTGGGCTTTTTGGGTTGAGGTTTTGTGTAATGGGAATGGGATGTCGGCCCATGGGTTGACCCATGTTTAGGCCCCATTTGCAATGAATAAATATATATCTAGGTGATGTAAGAAGGTAGTAGTAGTAGTGAATGTTTATGGCTTAGTGCGGAGCTAGAGGCTTTGTGCATACTATGTGTTAAGACTTGCAGAGCTAAGTACAAGTGATTATAAGAAGTTGGTGTGCAGACTATGTAAGAAGGATTTGTGCTATGACCTAACTCGGGGAAGGAGGATCTGGCGAGGTACGCCCAGATCTCCTGTCCTATGTGGAGTGCATCTTATGGCTCTGTGCATTGAACGAAGATAATAAAGAGAAGAAGAGTTGGTGGACATATCCCCACGCCGGGGGTTGTTACAGAGAAATCCCCCTACGGGAAAGTGGATTCTCTCTTGGATATTAGACCCTTATGACCAAGACAAAAAAGTGTTATTGTGGACACTGACTTTCCTTTTCATGAAGCTAAACTATTCAAAGAAGATGGAGGAATAAGAGTAAATACCTTTTTACCGACGTTTGTCCTTTCTCTATCTAGGATGATCTTGATCTCCAATTTCTTCAGAAGGTCCTGCAATACAATGAGCAACAACAACGAGACATATTTGATACTCTACCATGATTAGCTTCATAATGGCTCTATGAAATAAACAAGTTCATGAAATGTACAAAAACTTTAAAGGAAACAGTCCAAGCATAGATTTATATTAATGAAAACAAAGTGAGATGCTTACAGCCATGGATGTAGGTGCAATAGCTTTACCAATCTCTCTTTGTCCAGACCCTTGCTCAAATAATCCACACAGAATGCTGATGCTTCAATGATATCTCCCTTATGAGATCATAAGTTTTATACTTCACAATGTGTCTCCTTTCACCATGAAGAGGCCTCCTTATATAGGCTTGGAGAGGCCTAAACACTTAAGAGATTCTTGGGATAAGTTGAGGATTCTTATCCTTTAGTTGTAAATCTTCCCTAAGATCAAGCCTTGACCTTAGATCCGAATCCAACCAACTCCAGATATGAAGGGATTCTTCCCTAATTTCTCTCAACAATGGGGCACAGAGAGTTGGAACTCTCCCCCAAAAGAGGTCACAGAGCATTGGCACTCCCTGACAATGTATAGAGGAGCGCTACCTTCCAAAAATGATTTTGTAGTGGTTTTCGCAATGGAAAAAGACTTGTACTCTTTGTCAAATGACTTCTCCTCTTCAAAACCAGTCTTTTGAGTTGTCTTGTAAGTGTTCTTGATAATGTCGTCCCATACACACCATAGACAAGACGAAAATATGATATTTGTGACACTTGTAAGTGAAATGTGACACTTGAGACACTAGTAATGACGACACTAGGGCATCATCCTAATGAGTAATTTTGATGTGTAATAGATTTCCCCCCAAAGTGTGATGTTAGAAGATGAGAAATGATGACTGAAGTACTTTGTAGAAATTTTTAAGCAAGGGTATGGACTCAAAGAACCTGATAGAAGCTGTACACAACCATCAAACAAATGTAGTGACATGTTTCAAACACAAGACAAGCATACCTATGATTGAGTGACAAAGACTTTCAAGGTATGGCCACTATAAAATACACTACGGATCCATAATTATATTGACAAAAAGGTATAGCCACTGAAGATACAATGTGGATCTATACTCCTATGACCTAAACTGAACATAGCCACGAAGAATACACAGTGTATCTATGAGACGACAAGACATAGCCATGACCAATACAAAGTGGATCTATGTAATAGTATATGTGTCAATAATCAAAAGAAACTTTGTCACAACCTGGGTAAAGTACAAGTGATGACTCAACCCAGGGTCTCCTTAATGATCCCTATGTAGTATGAATCTAAGCATTTGAATAGATGTCCTGATGTCGAACATGGAAGAAACCACTTGATTACTGGTCAATGAGGTAAACCGTTAACAAGCACAAGGGAAATCACCATTGATGTAAATGATTCCCAAGGTACTCTAGTACTTTCCAATGAATGTGAATCGATGAGATGAAGTCGAACATCCGTGGAATCATCCGATCAGAGATCAATTATGTAAACCCACTGTAGGACACAAGGAGGCCTGCCATTGAAGCATGCAGGTCCCAAGGTAATAACTCGTTTCTAAGTCTATCTCTTGTATAATGTGTTGAATTCAATATGAATAGACTCGTCGAGGGATGGCCTTGGTGTATCCCCCATCAACGACACAAAAATGACACATAGATGTAATTGGTGGATCAAATGAACATGTACTGACATGGGTATTGAAACATGAATTTGTGATGGTTGACTCTTGAGGCAGATACTTCCCTTGAACACTGAGTCATGACAATAGAAACATGACAAGGACCCAAACTTGATGATGCAGTGGATACTGTGAATTTCATTGGGTGACCCAAAGGAGTAAGGAAACTCAAAGGATTCGTTTAGTGAAAAGTTTCAAATGATAAAAATTCATGCAAAGATAAAATGCCGTGTTCAAGGGCTACTGTAAGAATCACTTGTAATGTTCCCAAAAACTGCTTGGCTTTCTTCCTTGAATTCC
>SNQJ01S0015572.1:16824-34688 GCA_010110895.2 Picea sitchensis
ATCCCCCATCAACGACACAAAAATGACACATAGATGTAATTGGTGGATCAAATGAACATGTACTGACATGGGTATTGAAACATGAATTTGTGATGGTTGACTCTTGAGGCAGATACTTCCCTTGAACACTGAGTCATGACAATAGAAACATGACAAGGACCCAAACTTGATGATGTAGTGGATACTGTGAATTTCATTGGGTTACCCAAAGGAGTAAGGAAACTCAAAGGATTCGTTTAGTGAAAAGTTTCAAATGATAAAAATTCATGCAAAGATAAAATGCCGTGTTCAAGGGCTACTGTAAGAATCACTTGTAATGTTCCCAAAAACTGCTTGGCTTTCTTCCTTGAATTCCCCCCCCCCCCATCCAAATAGACGATTACCTCTTTTTAGTTTAACGAGCTTGAGGAGGGTAACACATGCTCAATACAACTCACCTTTGGTAAGTCCCTCTTCCTTTGTTTAATGAATTGGAAGAAGTAAGGGTTTAGTCCCATATGGGCCCTTCAATGTATGATTGTTTAACGAGTCCAGAGAAGGTAAACTCGATGGTTTTTCATATTTAGAGAGTCTGAAAATGACTTAAAGACGAATCCAATGTTGTCCTTTTTCATAATGTTAGTCTTGCGAGGTCAAAAAAGAGATAAATTATCACTCGAAATATGCCCTTTCAAACCATTTAACGAGTGGGAAAGGAAGCAAGATCACTCAAAAATCTTTTCACATTTAGAGAGTCTAAAAAGCGATTAAAGAGGACTTCAAGGGGTTCCTTTTTCGTGTATCCATAGGGGTCCAAAAAAGAGATAAAAGTTTACCTGGCACATTCTTATGTGTTTGAGATTGAGAAAAAACTAAGACTATGCTCGTGAATTTGACAAGATGAAAAAACAAACAAAACTGCTCCAAAACCTATCAATATTGTCAAAAACTGCATTCCAGGGGATTAATAAGGCCTCCAAAATATTTTCAAAACCCAAAAATAACTATATCTTAGGCAAAAATGAAATTTATAATAGTAAAATGGGGTAACAGTATCATTTACCATTTCATTTGTGCAAAGATTTGTAGCAGTGGAGAATTCATGCTTTGGAGGTGAATCTTGCATTGTTCAGTGTCATAGCTATGGTCAACTATTTTCTTTTCCATTTGGACCAGGTTAGTGCTCTTATTCCTTTCTTTCATTTGTATGGTTCAAATTTTGTTTTTAGGCAATGATTGGGTGCAAAACTTGATGCCATAGGTTGGCTCAAGCGCCCAAAAGGGCTCCGCTCTCCTCTAGGATTAGTGGGGAAGTGCTACCTAATTTTTAAAGCACCCCTACAAGCCAATGACAGGCGTGCCAATGCTCTGGTGTAGTGGTGAAGAGGGCGCTACCCAAAAACACAAGAAAAACGCCCAAAATTTGCTAGCACTTTCCAAAACGTGAATGGTGTGCCTTCTAATTTTTAAAATGACCAGGTGGGTACTGTGGGGCTACGTTGGTGCATTGATGTGCATATGAAAGGGGTGTTGGCCTCATAAACAAAGCAAACAATTTTTTTAAAATTTTTTCAATTGCCCAAATGTTTTTGAAAAAATGTGATTAATGAATTTTGGTTGTTGATAATTGCAGGTAACTTCAACAATAATCATGATCGAGTGGAAATAAAGAGAGAATGAACTTGATTATGTGGTCACCTTGCAAAGTACCCGAACATGGGCTGCATTGAGGAATTGTGGTCTCCTCAAGTTCTTCAAAATGCAAAAAATGAAGAAAGAGATTCTTCTTCTTGAGCATATGATCGGGCTATGGAACGTCGCGGAACAATGGTTCCAAATTGGAACACAACTTCTTACCATCGAGTTGGAATATGTGTACTTCCTGACTGACCTCTCGAAAAGAGGGGCTCCTGTTGTTTTATCCAGACATAGGGAACTTCTGGTGCTTGTGGATGAGTACCTGGAAAACCATTGTGTCCTAGGAGCGAGACTAGTGGGAGGTAGACTCGCAATCAAAGATATCAGGGATCTACCTCTTTGTTCCATTCCATTTTCCATTATGAGTATAGTGGGAAGTACCAGTGCACACCTAGTTTCAATATCACAGGTGGCCTATGGTTTACAATGTCTAGAGCCAACACTGTTTGACTGGAGTGCAGTGTTCCTCAAGAATGTGAAGCAAAATATTATGAGATGCAGAGTAGGGAAGCATAAGCAGTTTGGGGATGGTTCATTCTTGGTTTCGTTATTCTTAGAAAACATTCCTCAGATGCAACCTCAAATTGCATTAACAGTACAACCAGTGGGAGAACCATGTATGGAGCGATGGACTAGCCTGTCTCCGAGACTGGGCTCAGATTCAGAGTTCAAATTCACCATTGATTTCTTCGCTTGGGTGGGATGCTAATTGATCGTGATAGAATAATTTCCATATGCCAGAGTGGATTTATGGGGAAGCATGGACCTGGTCCTTCCATATGAGGTGGACTGGCATGCGTTAGGTAAGAAACCAAAAAATATCTTGTCAAGTGTTTTATTTTTATTTTAAAACTTATATTATTTTATTTTGGGTACATAGAAGAGTTCCTAATGGATGTATCATTTCATCATGCAGATAAGGGAGCAACACATCTGGTAGAGATACTATCATTGGGGCATCGCGGGGATGCTCAGGTAATAGTAGCAGCAGGGGGTATCCAAGAGGTGGAGATAAACCTCCATGGTCTTATGATGGGTATCCCTCCTCTTGAGAGGGAGAACGTATCCTTGCACTTGCAGAGACACACAGTGGGAGTCCCTAAGAGTATTAACTCTTTACTTAGATGAGTATCCCATGTTGTGATGTGCTACTTGGAGCACAATGTGATGCGGAAGGACTAGGATTTCACTCATTTTTTTTTATAGTCTTTATGACAATGTTATGGGAATGATACATTTTTCCTATCTATGTACCATTTTGATGTAATCAAACATTTTCAGTCATGCCATATATATATATACATTTTTGAGTTTTTACAGTGCCAAATGGTTTGCAAGTAATGATGTCTTTTATGTGATGTGTTTTAATTTACATGATGATATGTGATGTGATTTATTTCCTTTATGAAAAATTATCTATGTGCGATATACCTATCCATGATGTAATTAGCTAACAAATCTGAAATGGTATTGAGTTCTCTTGGTATGTGTCTGTATTGGATAAAATCAAACATTCGTTCAAGATGAAGAAATGGTAAGTGGAGACGTAGTAGGATAGGATTGCAAATAACGTAGATTTGATTAAGTTGACAGACCATGAGTTGGGAGTCTAGGTTGATGATAGTGAAAGAAACACCTAGGGAGTAGGCTTCAGTTAAAAGTCTGATGAAAGAATGATATTCTGCCATGTTGTTAGTTTCCGATCCTAAGAAAATACCTCTGGAACTCAACAACTTGTTGGAGTGGTAAATGACCCAAGCTGCAGAAGCAATGTTTTGGGTGTGTTGAATAGCGCCATCCACAAACCCGACAAAGATAGGAAAGGAAGATGTCATCTGCGCATGAAAACACAAGACATAGTATAAGTGGCTAAGGAAAAACTCGAGAACGTAAAATAAAAAGACACACCAAACTAAAAATACAATAGTGTACAAAGAAAGTATGCTAGATGTCATATGCATAGTACTTCTTAAGGTAAAGACCGTTCCGGGGCTCACCCAGAGAGATTCTGTCATAGTCAACTAGCTCATAGGTGCCTCTATGTAGAACACATTTCACGATGTAAGGAACATGCCATAGAGTTTCTAACTTCCCTGTCCCTAACTTATCATGATCCTGGTCATAAACGAGGAGTAGGTATCCTTCTGCAAAAGCGCAAGGATGGATAGATTTTTCGTATTGATTCTTGATTCTTTTTTGATATGTCTCATTTATGAGAGAAACATCACGACGTGTTTCATCCAACCTATTCAAGTGTAAGAATCATTCTTCTTCAGCATAAGTGTGGGGAAGGAGTTCTACTTTGAGTTTCAGCGAGGGAATTTTGCAGTCGATTGGTAAAACAACTTCTATTCCATATACTAGTTGGAAGGGAGTGAATCCAGTAGTAGTTTTTACTGAGGTCCGATAAGCCCAGAGAGAGGAGAAAAGTTGTAAATGATAAGATTTTTTTTTTCCCCTACCATCTGTTGGATCATGGTTTTAAGGACCTTGTTGATAGCTTCAACTTTTCCATTAGCTTGAGGATAATACGGGGATGAGTTTTCATGGTGAAAACCCAACTTGGCATGCAACTCAGTCATCATATGGTTTTGAAAATTTGAACCATGATCAGTGACAATGGATTGTGGAACACCAAAGTGAGTGATGATGTGATTAAAGAAGAAAAGAGTTGCAGTACGGACATCATTCAGAAAGGTAGGCATAGCCTCAACCCATTTTGTAAACTAATCGACGGAGACGATTATATAACCATGCCCCCCGGTTGAGGTAGACTTACACTGCATGAAATCAATGCCCCATTTGGAAAAGGGGCCGATGGAAATAATGGGATGCAGCGGAGCAGGGTGGGTTCATGCCTTGTTTTGAAAAATTTGGCAGGGTGGGAATTTTTTGAATGCCTCAATACAATCTTTGAAAATAGAGGGCCAAAAGTAGCCAGCACGTAATATTTTATAAGCTGTAGCCATCCCAGAAAGATGACCACCACAGGATCCAAGGTGACATTCATTAAGAATTTGTTCATCCTCTTCATGAGTCAAACATCGTCATAGGACAGTATCAATACCACGATGATACAAAGTGTCACCGACGATAAAGTAGCAATGAGAATGATGATGGATATGACGACACTCTTCATGAGAGATATCAGGATGAAAATGTTGGGTCTAGAKATAAAGAAGGATATCTCCATACCAAGGGTCAGATGTTCTGATGAGGAGCAGAGTCTCATCAGGGAGAGAATATTTGGGCTCAGTATCGTCATCAGCATGGGGTAAGTCGCAAATAAGCTCCGTAAACACCAAAGATTTTTTATCTTTGGATTTAACAAACTTGAGATCAAACTCTTGAAGGATGACATGTAAGAATGTGATACACGGGGTTTGAGTCCATGATAAATGTGGTGGTGAATAGCAAAATGTAGTGACAGAATCTCTAGAGAGCGATGACGACTACCAAAGACAACTTTTCAACATGTGAATATTGGAGCTCAGGATCAGATAGACTTTTTCTCAAATAAGATATCATGTGTTCCTCACCGATAAGGTCCTCTTGAACTAACACCATAGAAATAGTGGAAGTAGAGGCTGCTAAGTAAAGGATATAATCCTACGTATAGTTAGGAGGATGTAACAGAGGTGCATTGGTCAATGCATGCTTAAGAGAAACACAAGACCGTTGAGAAGTGTCATCCCAGATGAAAGGGGTGTCTTTATGCAACAATCGCACAAATCTTTTGGTAATCTTAGCGTAGTTACAAATGAAATAGTGAAGAAAGTTTGCTTTCCCCTGCAAACTTTGGAGTTGTCTCAGATTATTAGGTAGAGGTAAATCTAGGATAGCTCTAATTTTTAAGGGATCCCCCCGAATCCCATCATTGGAGACAACAAAGCCGAGGAGTCGGCCTGATTCAACAAAAAAAATACATTTATGTGGGTTCATATGAATATGGTAGAACTGACATTGAAGAAAAATCGCACGTAGATGATCAAAATGGTCCGATCGACTGGATGAGTGGGCAGGTAAGTCGTCGAGATAAGGTTCTGCAATATGTTTGATATAATAGAAAGCATATGACATGGCTCACTGGAATGTAGCACCAACATTTTTAAGGCCAAATGGTAGTTTCCGATAGGCGAAAGTTCCCCACGGGCAGATGAAGGCTGTCTTATGTTGTTCAATAGGTAAAATCTCAATCTGGTTGTACCCTGAGAAACCTTCCATGAAAGAGAAAATTATGCTACCAGGGAAATTATCAACATCATGGTCGATGAAGGGCGTAGGGTAGTTTTCTTTTGGACAAGCCTTATTGAGATCCCTATAATCAACACATAAGCGAATGGTCCCTTGTTTCTTAGTCACCGAAATAATGTTAAGAACCCATTCCCTCAAGGGGACATGATAAATGAAGCCAGATTTCAATAACTTTTCAACTTCTGCCTTAATGGATGCGGTCTTCTTAGGATGGACCGAGCAAAGTTTCTATCGAAAATGTTTGACAAATGGGTAGGTTTTAATCTCATGCACAATGATCAATGGATCGATCCCTGACATCTCTTCATAGCTCCAAGCGAAGACATCACAAAATTATTTAAATAAAGAAGTAGAAGAGACCACTTCCTCAGGTGAACAATTAGCACCGAGGCTAATGTTTTCCATGACACCTTCCTTGATCGAAATGTCGATAACGATCATAGATGAAATGTTGCCCAAATTCCCCTCATAAAGAGTATCTTTTGTGAGGATGGGAGATTCTGGAAAATTGACAACATTAGGAGGGAAGACATAGTGTATGTCTTCTTGAATTTCTTCGAGAGGTGTAAGAAAAGAGGATCGATGATGGATATCATCCCAAGGTATGTCGTTGATACTAATCATTTCCATTATAGATTCATCTGAAGGAAAAATTTGGGAAATGTAGTCAAATGCAGATGTCAAGGAATTTAACCATGATGGGATTGAGTAACTATCGGGTGCCAAGAGATGTTGGTCATCTAAGGAGGGAGAGGTAGATTGGATAGAAACGTATGAGTTTTCAGCTGGACTAAGTGGCATGGTGTCACCTAGTGTATCAAATTCCAAAGGACTATGTACAACCCAAGGGTCAGATGATTCCAAGGATTAGTAAACCATAGTCAAAATCATATTGATTATGGAAATATGATGTGTGGTGGGTGGAAGTGGTGTAGGGAAGGTACCCATGAGGCTAGAGTCTTTCAATAAGCCAACACCAACGCTTTCATACGTGATCTTGTGATCTCCAAAGAATGGAATATTGTTGGTATCGAGGGTGCAAGCATCGGGTGTACAAAAATCTAACTGATCGAAAGTGACAATTTTTCCCTGATGAGGAAATTGTACACATCGAAATACCGATGAAGAAATGACAGTCATAGCATAAAACCAAATTCTTCCAATTAACAGGTTGTAATTGAGAGGAGCTTCGACCACCTCGACATCAACAGTAATAGTTTTACCGCCTAACTGAATGGATAAGGACTGTAATAATTCGTGAGGATGAAAACCTTTCCCATCGAATGCACGCAACATCGTTGGGGATTTGTTATGTGTGGGTGATTTCAATCTTTTCCAGCAGTATAAATACATGACACAAGTAGAGGCTCTCTCATCCAAAATGGTTTGGTGAATTTGTTGATTGTGAACATCAACATCAACTTGGAAAGCAAGTTGGTGAGAGGGTCGAGATGTAAAATTATCCAGGTTAAACATGATATTTTTGGACGAATCAGGATCAAAAGTGCCAATAGTGGCCAAGAGCGTTCTATGTTGAATGGGGAAGTGTTGTAGANCAACATCAACTTGGAAAGCAAGTTGGTGAGAGGGTCGAGATGTAAAATTATCCAGGTTAAACATGATATTTTTGGACGAATCAGGATCAAAAGTGCCAATAGTGGCCAAGAGCGTTCTATGTTGAATGGGGAAGTGTTGTAGATCTTCTAATGAAGACATAGCACACGGTGCTTGAGCCAAATATTTAGCAATGTTGTAGGTCTAGGCAACACACAAACTAGGATTAAAGGTAGATTTACGGATAGTGCTCTTCTCGATCTGAAGTGATCCAGACAAAATAATGACATATGGAGGGCTAACGGAGGATGGTGATGGATCCAGTAAAGAACCATTAGTGACCTTTCCTTTTTCAGGTTTAACTAGTGTGTCGTAGGTCGTAGAGTGGGTGGTTAAATCAATCCCATTATATATATATATATATATATATATATATATGGGCACTTGTCGAGGCTTCATCATGAGAAGGGTGGATGGAACTCCCCCCTAGAGAGGGGATTTGAGAAACCATATATTGTTGTTGAGGAAAAGGATGAGTAAGCATGACAGGTTGGTAATTCCCCTTGAAACGTTTGGCCACTTCATCGTGATGTGGACAGTCTCGAGTGTAGTGATTGTCACCACAAATAAGACATGAGAACTTCGGTTTCCACTGTGGTTTCTTTTTGTTAGCAGGTGGTGGGTTTTGAGCTTTAGGTTGTTCATTGTTATTATTCTTCTTGTTTTTGTTCTTTTCCTTTTTCTTACCTTCAGATTGTTGTTAAGGGGTAGATTGAACTGCATTCACCTCAGAGATTTGAGTTTGGGGGGAGGTAGAGGAGGGTGTGGTTGAACTGGAACTGGATGTCGGAGAAGATTGATTTTCCATTCTAGTTGACTGGGAATTAGATTGGGTTTTGATGGAGCCGATAACTCCATCCACATGTGATGTGGATGACGGTTTATATGGATTAGTATTTACACGGGTAGCGTTTGAGATTAAATCATACAAAGTACAATATTGGGAATAAACCAAATCTAGGTACTGAGCTCGAGAAATGGCCTCTTCCTCGGTGACTACACCACCCATGGAGACATCATGAGAAATCAGGATTAATAGTGATTTAGTAAACCATTTAGCCAATAATTGGTCAGGAATGACTGCTTTGATCAACCTTCATCGTCGTCTCCACTCATGAATATGATCAGATATATGCATAGAGTTTTTCTAATGAAGGGAGGTTAGGAGTTCGGTACCTGTCTTGTATTGAATGGGTAGTTGAAAGTGCATGAGAAAGGACATGGAAAGGGAGTTAAACTCTTGGAAAGAACCATGTGGAAGTTCGATATACCACTTGGATAATGAGCCCATAAGTGTTCGCTGAAAAAGACATAAATGGATAGAATCGTCCATTAAGGAGTTCGATGAACACCAAAAATGGAAAGTCATCACATGATTGTTCGGGTATTCTCCATCTTTACTGTCAAATTTTGGAATATCGGAAGGTAATTTAGCAAGGATGACTGTCCAAAAAGGATAATGCAATATAGGATCATTGATTAATCGAGACAAGTCTGGGAGATACAGAGTCGCAAGAAATGGTAGTTGTTGGTTAATGTGAGGATGATACTAGTGCAGAATGGGAATACCAGTAGGACCGTAAACTGGGTTAGGTGGATAATTATATATAGTAGATCCTCCTACATTCGGTTGTGGCTAACCAAAATAAAAAGGATTTGAGGATGGATGAGAAACATGTGGATATGGAGGATAACCTGATGGGTTTTGAGGATTATAAGTTTGTTGCTGGGTTTTCCCATAAGGTGGATAATTTTTTTTTCCATAAGGAGGAAAAGGTTGTTGTTTTCCTTGAGGATGTTTCCCCCTAGGGAATAGTGGATTTCCTGAAAAAGGAATGTGCCAAGGATTTGGTGTCACATTCTACCCATATGATAGGTTAGTGATTCCAGTCTGAGATTGCATCCCCATTTCAGTTTGACTCCCAAATGGAGGTTGTCCCCTAGCATGAGGTTGAGTGCCCAGAGGGATTTGGAAACCAGAAAATGAATGACTAGAGGCTCCTGCCAGATTAGATCCACCAATACCGGTTCCTGCAAACAAAGGTCTAGGGATAGAGCCTCTAGGTGTAACCTAGGTAGTGTTGGTAATGGAAGGATTCAAATCTATGTACCCAAGTGGGATTGATGGATTTGGTCTAAGTGGTGTTCCAATTGGACCCTGGTTTGGTGTCACATTTTTGGTGGGGATTGTAGCAACATGCACGACCATAGTAGAATGGTCCATCTGGATACTAAGGTTCAAGTGAGAACCAATCAACAATTGGTCTGCAATGGTGATGACATTATTGGTCGTACCAGTAAAGTGATTTAAAGGTACCGTATAACTAACATACGTCTCGGGTACTTGTGATGCCATGGGTTGATCGAGACTCACTCCTAGGTTACCGTATAGATCACAAACTGTCAATGAGACAGAACCAAAACCATAGGTTCCAACAATATGAGTTGGGGTCCTAAATGATTCACTTTTAAAAAAGGGATCCTCTACTCTAGATCCTGCGTGAGGTCCAGTGGATACCTCAGTTTCCTCAATAACAACAACCTCTCCAGATGATTTCACCCACATCGGATGTGGTTCTTGCCTAATACTCAAAGCTGGGTTGATTAAAAAATATTCCAAATAATCATAAACAATTCATAACTCTTCTAGAGAGTGTGTGCTTCCAACCTTAGAGCCTAGTTTGTTATGAGCCTCAGGAGGGCCTTCTGAAGAGTTGGGAAGAAAAGGTAGATAACCCTCGGGATATTCCGGGGGTAACCCTTGCATCCTATGTGAATGACTAAGGTCGATGTTTCTTGAGATAAGTAACAAACAAAAAAACAAATCTATGGCTGACTAACGAAAAGAAACAACATACACTAAAAATTTAGGAATCAAACCAAGCAAACAAAACCTTCTCTCGATGACCATAAAAGTTGGTGATGAAATCCAACATCATGTGATCAAGTCAAGAAGGGGCTAGGATATGAGCGGTTGGAACAGTTACGATGGCGACTTGCTTAACGGACTTATGCCTTGGTGCAATCTTCCATGCAATAATTGTGGATTTACCCTCCAAGGAGCCCGAGTGAGTTTGACCAACGTCTGTTCCAGGTACAATGAGACCTCCCTTTATCGTCACCTTGTGTAATAACCTAAATATTATGGCTACTAAGGATACCAACTCATGGTCAACCCCTAGGAGGGTATAGTCGATATTCCATTCCGAACGTATGATCAGGATAACAAGTATGAAATCCTTTGAGAGAATTGAGGACAAGTGGAATGGTAGAACTCCAGAGGACCCTAAACGGATTCGGAGTTCACAAAGTACCGAGAAAAAATGAAACCAACTGAACCTCATGAAGAACCCTCAATATATGATCTTACTACTACAAACGGTTGAACCACGGAGGGATAATCTCCATAACTCTCCCGAATGTGACCTCATACGTAACCCCTATGTGAGAGGGGGATCCCAGAAAGCCTATACGATAAATGGATTTTATCTTCCTATCGCAAGATACTAATGTTTTTTTTGAATACTTTGCAGAGTTGTACTCACAGCCTAATCCAAAGTGCTAATCCTAGTCTAATGTTGGTGGAAGATTCTAAAAACAAAGAGTTCTAGATAAATTTTAATTAGCGTTAATTTTGAAGTTGTTCTTTAGTCAAGGGTGTATGAAAAAGAAACTGATGGTATTATGACTTAATTCCCAAAAAAATGCATAAGAAATGATAATACGTATTTTCTTTCAATGAATGGCTATTTAAGGGAAGGAGAAAATTGTTCTTTTCATTGTCAAACACTAAGATGTAGTATCCTCAATCAATGGTTTCTCAATCAAATCTAGTATAATGCTAAAAATTTCATAGAATGTTGTTTGAATATCCAAAAACAATCATAAAAAATGTATCCTTTTGCTTTATGTGTGAATGATAATCAATCTGATGTAGATCTCCCTATGTCATTTAAACTTTAAGATCAATGAGATTCAGACAATCAAAAGCAAATTTCACACAAAAAAAACACACTGTCATCGTGATTTAAACAATAAAGACAAAGATAACAAAACTTGCAAAAATAAAGCCAAAAAATCAAAAATAAGGAAAAAGGCTTCGAAAAGATGACCTCAAATATCAAATGGGATCATGCATAGACCTTTGAATTTCCTCACAAAATATTTCACTCAATCAGATAAGTGAGAGGAAAATAGTAGGTTGACTCTAAATCGTCAAAGACAAAGAGTGACGTCAAGGTAAGGAAAAAACATCAAAATTCCAAACAAAGGTGGTCAATTCTCATAAAACAAAGTGTTGAAAGCCAAGACCAAGATGTACTAAGGTTGTAAGAATCCTTAGCAAGTGCCAAAAGCAAGAAATGAACTTAGAGAATGAAAACCTAGAAGATTTTTCATAGAAAAGGGGCAACAGTCTGGTGTAAAGGGCACCAAGGCGTTCCAACGCTCTGTGTAAGACTAGCAGGGAGTGCCAGTGCTCTGGTAGAAGAGGTAGGGGGGTCTTGGCCACTAAAAATTCAGAAAAATGCCTAGAAAATAAAAAAACTCAAGCAAACTTAGACAATCAAAATGGATAGGATGAAATAAAGGGCCAATCAACATATCTAAGAATCAGAGACATGGTATGGAGAAGGTCAAAAAATGAGAAAAGGCCAAAACAAGACCTAGGAAAGGAAACAAAAATCAAGGTCCCTCCCCAATGGAGTCGCCGATTTCTGTTATAGAGAAATCCCCCTACGGGCAAGTGGATTCTCTCTTGGATACTAGACCCCTATGACCAAGACAGAAAAGTGATATTGTGGACATCGAATTTCATTTTCATGAAGCTAAACTATCCAAAGAAGAAGGAAGAAGAAGAGTAAATACCTTTTTACGACGTTTGTCCTTGCTCGATCTAGGATGATCTTGATCTCCAAGTTCTTCATAAGGTTCTCCAATACAATGGGCAACAACAACGAGATGCACTTACTAATCTACCATGATTAGATTCATAATGGATCTATGAAAGAAACAAGTTCATGAAATGTACACAAAATTTAAAGGAAATAGGCCAAGCATAGATTTATAATAATGAAAACAAAGTGATATGCTTACAACCATGGATGTAGGTGCAACAACTTCACCAAGCTCTCTTTGTCTAGACCCTTGCTCAAATAATCCACACAGAATGTTGATGCTTCAATGATATCTCCCTTATGAGATCATAAGTTTGATACTTCACAATGTCTCTCCTTTCACCATGAAGAGGCCTCCTTATATAGGCTTGGAGAGGCCTATCCACTTAAGAGATTCTTGGGATAAGTTGAGGGTTATTCTCCTTTAGTTGTGGATCTTCCCTAAGATCGAGCCTTGACCTCAGATCTGAATCCAACCAAAACCAAATATGAAGGGATTCTTCCTTGATTTCTCTCAACAATCCAAAGATTCACTCAAAAAAGGCCAGTTCTCCTTCAAAGTGGGGCATAGAGCATTGGAACGCTCCACCAAAAGAGGTCACATAGCATTGACACTCCTTGATAGTGTATAGGGGAGTGATTCCTTCCAAAAAATATTTTGTAGTGGTTTTCTCAGTGGCAAAATACGTGTACTCTTTTTCAAATGACTTCTCCTCTTCAAAATCAATATTTTGAGGTGTCTTGTAAGTGTTCTTGATAATGTCATCTGAGTCACAACATATAAAAGATGATAAAATGATATTTGTGACACTTGTAAGTGAAATGCGACACTTGCGACATTGGTAATGATGACACTAGGCCATCATCCTAATGAGTAATTTTGATGTGTAACAGGGGTGAACCACGTATATCCTGTGTTGTGGTTGCATTGTGCATTATGGTTGTTATGTGAGTTATGCTTAGTGTAGCAATTTATGTTAGATGCATTTGATATAGTAGCTTAGTTCTTAGTGATGTGAATGAATGCTCGATATGATCTATTTATATATTCTAAGTACTTGGATGTTTTAGATCTTGTTAGATATTGCGTTGTTCTATAATTAGGGGTTTCTCCTGTGAAGTGGACAAGAGTTAAATATTAATGAATGTTAACTGCTAAGTGCTCTGTTAACTGCTTTGATCATAGATCTATGTCCCATCTAGGTTGTATACACTTGAGTCCTGCAACCACCCCTGTCTCTACCTCGGGTGAGACTTCATCTGCTTCACAGGTGTTGCCAAAAGGGCCGATAGTTAGGGTTTTGTTGGTGCACTCTTGAAGCATTGAACCCTGGATTTGCCCCTGTGCCAACAAATAGAAATCGGTTTTACTGTATATCTGTTATTCTATGTTAAGCACATTTTGATAATAATTTGTATTCATTTCATTTTTCTCATAAAATATGGATCATGAAATGACTATGGAGGGGCCCCACTAGTTGAAACCCGATTCCCCTGATCCAATACAATCAACATTTTATCCATCCAAGTCTCAGTTTGATTTTTATCGTGAGCTGCAAATCGCCTCCTCAAGCCTTTTAGGGACATGCTGACAATTTGGTCTGGGGGTACAAAATGCAAAATGATAAGCATAACAAAGTTTCGTAATCTCACACACATGTATTTGTCCAAGGCCCACGTGACCAAGCTACCCATAATCACCCGAAAAAATATTCTTGAAAATCGACTTCTTGCTCAGAAATTGCACTATGCCTCATTGAGCAAAACCCTAGCCCCGAAGATCCTCCATCAAACACTTTTTCGTGCAATGAAATGATAGCGGAGGGGCCCCACTAGATGAAACCTGGTGCCTCAGATCCAATGTTACCAACAATTCGTCCATTTGAGTCATGGTTTGATTTTTAACGCGAGTTGGAACTTGGCTCCTCAAGCCATTCAGGGACATTTTGGAAATTTGGTCCAGGGGAATAAAATTCAAACTGATCATGTTAACATAGTTCTGTAAGCTCCTGAACATTTGTTTGTCCAAGGTCAATGTGACCACACTACCCATAATCACTTGGCACATTTTCTTGAAAATTGACCTCTTTTTCAAAAATTTCACTATGACTCATTGATCAAAACCCTAGTCCCTAAGATCCTCCATCATACACTTTTTCAGGAAACAAAATGATAGAAAACAAGCCTCATTAGCTGAAAACCAATGCCCCCAGATCCAATGCAACTAACAATTTGTCCATCTGAGTCCCAATTTGAGTTTTATTGCGAATTGCAACTCACCTCCTCAAGCCATTCATGGACATGTTGGTGATTTTGTCTGGGGGCATAAATTCCAAACCGAGTAGTATAACAAATTTCTGTAAGCTACCACACATCTATTTGGTGAAGGCCTATGAAACCATGCTACCCACAATATCCCGACACAATGTTCTTGAAAATTGATCTCTCATTCAAAAATTACACTATGCCTCATTGAGAAGAACCCTATTCTCGGAGATCCTCCATCAAGCACTTTTTTGGGCAATGATATGATAAAAAAGGGGACCCACTAGTTGAAACTGGACGCCCCAGATTTAATGCAATTGACAATGCATTCATCTGAGTCCTGGTTTGATTTTTATCATGAGTTTTAACTCTTCTCCTCAAGTCATTCAAGGACATGTTGGCAATTTGGTCTAGGGACATAAAATCCAAAATGAGCATCATAATAGAATTTTGTAATGTCTCTCACATCTGTTTGGCCAAAGCCCATGTGTCCATGCTACCAACAATTGCTCGACACAATGTTATTGAAAATCAACCTCTTGTTAAAAAATTGGACTATGCCTCATTGAGAAAAACCCTGGTCCCGAATATCCTCCATCAAACACTTTTCTGAGCAACAAAATAATATTGGAGGGCCCCCACTAGCTGAAACCTCGTACCTCAAATCCAATGGAATTGACGGTTCGTCCATATAAGTTCTGTTTTGAGTTTTATTGTGAGTTGGAACTCCGCTCCTCAAGCCATTAAGGGACAGATTGGAAATTTGGTATCGGGGAATACAATCCAAACTGAGAAGCATGATAGAGTTTTGTAATCTCCTGCACATATGTTTGACCAAGGCCCAAGTGACCACCTTCCCCACAATCGCCCAACACAGTTTTCTTGAAAATTGACTTCTTGTTTAGAAATTGTACTATGCCTCATTTAGAAAAACCATAGTCCCGATGATCCTCCATCAAATTATTTTTTGGGCAATGAAATGACAGTAGAGGGGTTCCACTAGATGAAACCTGGTGCCCTAGATACAATGAAACCGATGATTTTTATAGTTCAAAATGTCACTATCATGCATTTTTTTATTTTGGCCTGCTTACTTACACATCCACTAACCACTTTTTATAAGGTTTTGTTGAGGGGTCCTAAATACCCTTTAACTCAACAACAAGAACCAAACCTGCCACTGAGGCCCAATTAGATTCTGTAGCGTTTAATAGTGGAATGGTTCTCCAGATCTTACGATATGGAAAAAATAATCAATGGGCTTTACATTTTCTTGTGAAGGCTTTCTCCTTCAGTTCAAACATTCTCCTTTTTGTGTTTTCTCTTAGGTGGAGCTGATATAAGATACAGACAGTATAAACCAACTAAGTGAAAAAGTGGGAACAAACTTAACTACTAGAGAAGAGGTCAAGCTTGGGATAAACCTTTCACTCTAGCATGGAGACAGTGATTGTCTACCACATGCCTACTACTAATACGTTAACCGTGTGACTATTCCAATTGCCGACTGAGATACAATTTATTAGAAGAAAACATGCATGTGATAATCGATGGCAAGTAAAATAACTCACTCAACTCTAATCATCGATCACATAATAACACAACGATTTATTTTCATCATTAAATAAAAGAACCGTAAAACATTGAATCAGATAACTTATTAACAGATTTAGTATCCCTTACTCATGACAACATCCATTCATGAGACGAAATAAGAAATAATTCTTCTCCACATCCAATCATTAACGCCTTTGATGAAAAACACAAACTCTTCTCTCATCCCAAAATGACTTCTCAATTAAAGGCATCTCCGAAATAGTTCTTAATGATACAAAAAATGACGGTCTTTGCAACAACCATCAACCTCTAACTAACTAGTCGATGTCTTTATTTATAACATTCAATTAACTAAAAATAACAATTAAAGTGCAGCTAAGTAAAAAAAAAAATTCCACATGGCACTTTCTTCTTTCAGTCGTCAAATGTCATCTAATGGTTTCATTTGAGTGAATGACTCGTCTCGTACTCCGACCATAGGATAAAAATATCCTTGCACGTGTTAGCGTATAAAAACCTGTGTTGATCCATTGGGGCCGAAAGGATCTCCTTGATCTCTACTGCATGTGCCCGATATTTGGCATTGTTGTATTACTAAGAGGGGGGTGAATCAATAATAGAGCAATGTAATCCCTTTTAACCATATAATCTAAGTGTTATATCAATGAAGCATTATCATCCAATAACTGTAGAGTAAATAAGAAATGAACAAATTAACAATCATACACATACACAGTACACCAGTGTTTTACGTGGAAACCCAAATCGGGAGAAAAACATAGAATTTTTTTTCTTATATGTCTTGAAGAATTACGTTCATTGGAAGCACCAACTTCCTTTGTTTTCCAGCTACAACTGGAAGGAGGCTCCAACCCCCTAGTTTCTCAGGCTACAACCTAAGGGAATCTCCAACTCCCCAATTCTTTGGCTACAACCAGAAGGAGGCTACAACCCCCAATGTTCTTTGGCTACAACTGAAAGGTGGCAATAACCACCTATCCTTGCCCCGTTCTTCCACCCTGAAGTAGAAGTAGAATGATGGAACCACTGTCGCACTCTCACTGTGAGATATACCACTGTAAACCTATACCAATAAATCTGAACCATGCATCAACCCTGCATCAACTTGTACCTCAACCTGTAATCAACTTGTACCATAAACAAGTGCATCAACCACGCATCGACCTGTAATCAACCTGTACCATAAACAAGTGCATCAACCATGCACCAACCTGTAATCAACCTGTACCATAAACAAGTGCATCAAACATGCACCAACCTATAATCAACATGTACCATAAACAAGTGCATCCACCATGCACTGACCTGTAATCAACCTGTACCATAAACAAGTGCATCAACCATGCACCAACCTGTAATCGACCTGTACCATAAACAAGTGCATCAACCACGCACCAAGTTGTAATCAACATGTACCATAAACAAGTGCATCCAACCATGTATTAAGTATGTACCAATCATGTGTCAACTACTCATCAACTGTGACTCATCAATATGTACCAACATCATCAACTATACACCTCATGTATGTGCGCCAACTCATCAACTACTTGTCTCAACCATGTACTCAACATGTACTAC
>SNQJ01S0015572.1:50137-83310 GCA_010110895.2 Picea sitchensis
AATAGAAAAACAAATAATGCAAGGAAAAATTAACAAGGCAAAAACAATTTGAGATAGGATTGCTAGCAAACAAGACTTAGACAGAATTCCAGAAAACCCCCTGAGAATGTGTGATTCTGACAGGAAAGAGGATGAATCCCTCTTAGGTTCTCTGAACTCTACACGCTACTGCTATCTCTACAGCTAGCGTTCATATGTGGGCTGTAAGATGATAGGGCGTGGGTACACGCGTGCATACCTTGTGCAGGCCACGTGTACCTCTGTGGGTCCCAAAAAACATAGTCAATCAAAAGTCAGGGAAAGATGGTATGGAAAACTAGACTCCCTGCTAGCTCAGACCTTACAGAAACAAAAAAGAAAAGACAGGCAAGAAAAACTAGTCTTTAAACTACCCAAATACTAAATAAAATTCCAGGAACCCTAGATATTTTCCCCAGTATGGTCGCCAATTCTATTGGTGGGGAAAAAAGCCCTATAGAATAGCAAATAGAGTTCAGACTTTGCATGCAGATATGACCGAATAGAAATTACTTTCTACCTCCATCCCTAGATTTAAATCCCCTTTTCTTAGTAAATGCATGGAAAGATCAACCTACCTCGTTACCAACATTTGATGTCTATCCTCCATTGTGCTTGATTACTTGTTCGCAATACTCCTTCCAAAGTTGACCTACATTCAAGACGAGCAACAACTATGCATGCATACTACTTATATACTAATGGGTTAGAAATCAAACATATACTGATCAAACTATAAACAGTTCATGAATTGGGATGGGAAAAGCGTTTTCTTTATTAATTTGAATGAGTCAACTTACAAAAGTTGAGAATGGCCACTTCTCCTTGAACCTGATCCTGGGCTCCTCTTCTTCTATCCTCCAATTGCTTTGCTTTCAATCTCCTTTCACATAAGGAAAGGCTAAAGGGTTGGGACAATGGGAATACGTAAATGGGCAGAGTTTCTTTGCTATATTTTTCCTTTTCCAAATGGGACCCCTACCCCTTCTTTTATAGGCTAGAAGGAGCTAGGTATTTGGATGAACCCTCAACCAGCATGTCTAGGAGTTTCAGTTAACTCACCCATATCTTTTTGTTCCATCAACAAATTTCCTTTTCTCATGCTTTTGTCGGTCCAAGCGAGCTGTTTTGGGTCAGCCAGCATGTACACGCGTGCAATAATGGATTAGGGCACATGGGCCTTTATTCAAGAGGATTTTCAAAGAGTTGCTCATCAATGTTTTGGCAAAGAATGGATATGAGTTGGCCTGTTGTCAGGTAAGCATGTGTGGTGCAATTTAGGGTTATAACAGTCCATTACCCAAACCTTTGTGCTACAGGTCTTTCTTCAAGGGTTGACATCAATGACAACCAACCTTAATCAACACTTTCTTCTTTTAGTCTTCAAATGTCATCTACTGGTTTCATTTGAGCGAATGAATCTTCTCATACTCCGACCATTGGATAAAAATATCCTCGCACATGTTAGAGTACAAAAACCTGTGTTGATCCATTGGGGCCGAAAGGATCTCCTTGATCTCTACTGCATGTGCCCGATATTTGGCTATTTTGGCACTTAACTATTGTAGCATTTTCCTATTCTTGATCGGGTGCTCCTTGAACTATCGCACATGACTTGGTGCCATCTATATCACCTTAGCTATTTCCTCGGCCCATGATGAGTCTTGTTCGGTGTGAGTCTTGACTATGTCGCGCAAGTCTACAAAGTCATCGGGTGTACCAAAGTCGGGAAGGCCGATGTATTTCATTACTTGGTTGATATTGATCCAACTTTCCTCGCACTTGGCCCATTTTGCTTGGATTTCCCGATGAGGTTGCCGAGCCATTTTTGCCCAATACTCAATTGATTTACTTATGTGATCAAGGATTCTCTCTTTTAACACCCAAATGCCATGCTCTTCTGTATCTCGACCCTGTTGGACCTCACTAATATAGTCGACCATTTCCATGGTTTGGTGTGCTTTCTCATACCACATTTCCATATCTTTTCATGTCGAAAGTGGCATGAGGGTGTCTTCTTGAAGCTTGACTATCCTTGCAGTGAATAGGTTCCGCTCATCTTTAAATTTTTTGTAGGCCTCTTGGAATTTTCTCCTTAGGAACACCGTGGCCTGTGTGGTGTCCTTGTAGTATTTTTCCAAGTGGTGAAAATGTTCTAATTCCTTCAAAGAAGCAGCTAGTTCATTTTCATCTCTTTTATCTCTATCCAGGATGGCATCTATGATTAGCATCCCTGCGCCGATAAGTTTGGATGTCTTAGCATGCTCTATGTTAATCAGGGTTTCCTCCATGGTGATGAGGATGGAGCGATCTAAAGTGATCTTGCTCTTCTTGGTGGTTCTCTAGATTATATCTTTGCTTTTCCGGTCATAAGAAATAACGTGTTTGTCGGCTACATTGTCCACAGGTTTGGGGATTTGTTGATCTCCCCAAGTGAGTGTATTCCTGAGACTCCCGATGGTATATACTTGTTCAAGACTGGGTTCTTGAACTTCCTCCCTGTGTTCTGAATGCCTGAATTCTGTTTGTCACTCATCGAGGATTTGAGTACCAATTGAAATCAAGGCATCATGGGTAGGCTCAATACTTAATGGATCCTCGACCGTCGAGACATTTATTTCCTGTTGTGGATCTTCTTCCTTTTATTCACCAGACCTTGGCTCATCCTTCAGATTGTCTGCTTGGGTCTCTGATACTTTAGGCAGCTCAATGTGTAAAAAACTCTTGACTTATTGTTTGTTATGTGGAAGCCCCTAAATTTGAGCATTGGGAACTGGGGAAGATGTCTTCTCTGGCTCCTTTTCCTCTTTGATATGTACAGGGGCCACAAGGGATACCTCCGAGCTCTCATCATCATCATTGTTTTTTATCAATTTGCTTTGGGTTTTTGGTGCACTTTCTCTCCCTGACATTTCCACTATCTCTGGATGATTCGAAACAATCGTGGATGATTCGGTCAATGGCATTGTGAATTTAGGATCGTCTAACCAAGTAATTTCAGCAATGTCTATGAATTTAGGGACTCTTAGGCCCGTATGGCTTCCATCTAGGTTATCGATAGGGGACCCTGTCATGCCTATGAGGTTCGGGTCGTCTTGTAGCTGATCAATTATTTGTTGCGCCTGTTCTATAATGAGTAACCCCCTCTCCCGTGTGTGTTAAGTCATGGGGAAACCTCTATCTTGCACCGAGGCTACCAGGGGGCTTCTGTTGCTTTCCTCTTTTTTTCTTTACAAAATAACCAACCATATTACTTACCTCGCCTAAGGAAGAAACCACGCAAATCGTTTGACTATCGATAGGTGTGGGATAGACGGGGACACACAGTGAATCTTACCCATGTAGTAGACCTTTTTTCTTTTTACTACTGGGTTATTCCAACACTTAGGAACAAGGTCTCTAGTAAGTATTTTGCCCATAAGACTGATAAGCCATACATTTGTTAATGGAGTCTCACGAGGAGACCCGAATACCTTTATTAATTTCATAATTGTTCAATACTATTGCTGCTCTAACCACATTATATGCTCCCACCTATTACTATGACTCTGACTATACTCTAGTGGGAATGATAGATCGAATAATGCCCTTCTAACTAGCTCAATTGATTCATTGCCTACAAGTTGGCTATTGTTTTCCCAACTCCCTGCCTGCTATGAAGGAGAGATAAAACCCACCTACCTGCTATGAAGGGTTGGAGATAAACCAACGCCCTGCTCGCTCATCTCCTGGGCCTTTTGAGGGGAAGTTCATTTCTTCTTTGGCCATGAGGGCCCCTTGAGCTGGTTGTTCTAGGATCGTCGTCTATTCATCCAAGCTCATGGCTTCGAAACTTTGATTTTAGGGTCATCCATCCTTGCCACTACTTTGTCCCATTCTTGGTCATTTTGTGTGAAGACTTCATCTTCAAATGTTTCATGGGCGTATGGCCAGCATGATTCACTTGCAAGACATGTTTCAAGACTAGACCCTTGGGGTCGTGCTTTTGGAATTGGCCGGTATGGAATCTGAAATCCAATTGGCTCAACCCCTCTTGCTTGGCTTGAGCGGTGTCTTTCACTAGGTAGAAGCCTACATGGAACCCATAGGGTATAAATGCCCATTGTTTTATTATCTTTGATCAGGGTGGCATTGTAGCCTTGCAGGATGGTCTGGTAGCATATCTCTCCCACTACTAATTGTTCAGGAACATGCGCTGGTAGGACATGAGGTGCTCTGGTGGCCCTGAAAACCCTAATGTAGTATCATTTTCGTCCAAATACTAGTGGCCAACCTTTGATATAATATTTTTGGCTGCATCCGATAGCCTTGAGCATTCTTTCTTGAAAAGAATAAAATAAATAAGTGTGATAAATTCATCACAGATGAAGGAGTAGGATTGTTTGTACCCTTTCTCCCATAAAATGATGAAATATACGTGGACTGGGAGTTCTGTGATGTGTCAGCTCAGGTTCATGCTGACAAAGATGTTTCTAGCACACATGACATCCAGTAAGTATGAATCCATGTAGAATTTTGGGGTCTCCCCTTCTTTTGGCATCTGAGCTTGTTGTATGCAGATGCTCAGTTGTTTGGAAATGATGGCTCCGCAGTTGAAGCCGCTCCTGGAAATGGCCACTATGTAAGCTAGAGGAATCCATGCCTCTGAAAATCTGGAGCAGTCCTTTTCCCCATACAAATTGGTAGATTAGAGCCATCAGGTATATGCACGGCTCCCTTAAGTTTCTCATCTGGTACCAGCTAGTGCTTTGGTTGGTGTACTTCTTATATTTTCTCCACCATGAGGCCATCAACCGACTAGTGTCATGACGCTTGTAGAATTTCACAACGAAATATGTATTCAGTTGCTCCTTGGGGTATCAAAGTTTGTAATATTTCTGGACCTCCACCATAAGGAACACTCCTACACACTTTCCATTGTCATCGTTAATCAAACATTTTTGTGTGTTTGTGTGTTTAATGAGACACTTTAGGAGTTCTCTGCAGGGGAACACCAGAGGTCTTCTTGCTACCATGTGCAGGTATGATCGTCGGATATTCAGAAAACCTTCACCGTCGAGCTTTCTCATATCTGGGTCACTCTGAGGGATATATTCTGGGAATTCTTCCCGACTGATCATTTTGAAGATTTCTCCCCAATGTGGGAGTGCCACCTTAGTCCCTGTGCTGGCCTATGTGTCTCCAAAGGCCAAAGGTTGGGTGAAAACCTTCTTTGTAGATTTATTAATGACTGGTTCCATCCTTGGGGTAAAGTCTAATTGTTTTGCAGCCCCTGGAGAAGAGCCTTCTTCTATCTCTGGTTCTTTTAGCTTCAATTCCCTCGACGATAGCCCAATGGTTGGATTTATTTGAGGCATTGTTCCTGCAATCGAAATAAATCTTTTAGGACTGCGTACAAAGAAACAATGGATAATATATATATATATATATATATATATATATATATGAAGTGTAAGAATGAAAAATCCACAGACTGGTACATGCCTGTAAAGCTTGCTAAAACTGGATTTGATACTTACGGGATCTCTGCAGCTTTCGAATTTCTCGTCTCACTTTTCTGGATGCTCTGAAACTCCTTTGCGTGCATAATGGTTTTTTTCACAATGGCTCAAGAGAATTTAAACTGGGGAAGAACTTATCGTGTCGTATCAACCATTTAATTTGGGCGATGAGTGGAATTCAAACAAATTTTCTGTCGAATCTATGCAACTTGAATTCATCGTGGGTTGATGGTGGAGGCGTGGAGGGTGATGTGGTCTATCGGTAATTTCAAATGACCATTTTGATTCACACACAAAGAAACAATTAATGCAGTATTTGGAATGCATTAGTCCCTTAAATTCTTTGAATCTGATCGTATCTAGCGCTAAAAAGTCCCATCATGTTGCTTTCTCAGTGGGTGAATCATGGATCATGGATGCGCTATGAATGTTTTCATCAATGTCCCTCCTAAAATATCTGATGACAATCGATCTCATCGTACAATGCTAACGTGGAAAAACCGACTTGGAGGTGTGACTTGGACCTAGGGAACCAAGAATGACTCGAGGTAAAACTAGACTGTACGGTTCTCCAATCCGGAAAATACACGTGGAAACGAAGACTGGTGACTTAGTTCCTGTGTATTAGTTAGATTCAGGACTTTCTTCAAGTTGTGCGTTCTAAAATAAACCTGGGCTCGCTGATGCTAAAAAGGTATTGGGGGTTGGCGATTAGGGATAAACCTACCACGTGTTTTTTATTTGGATTAGATTCCTCGAAAACTCCCGATGTCGAAACGCTTCGAGAATTGGTGGTTGGGGAAAACTCTTTAGCGTGGTCAGAATGTTCATTGTGATTCGATCGTCTCCAATTCTGACAAGCGCATCAGGTATCGACTATTGACGATATCATTTCTTTCTTCTTTAATGTTTACTCCCTTCTCCTTTTACTGATACTGAAGGGGATTGACTATCGGAGATGTCTGCATGTGATACTTGTCATGAAACAAAACTTCCTTTCGCTGATACTGGTGAAGATTGATGCTCGACAACTGAGGTTTTCTGAGTGATTCTTATTCACCTCTTATTTCCTTCTGATGCCGAACCTTGAGTGCCTCGGGTGAAGTGTTTTGGTTGTTGATTCCTTATTTAAGTGTTAATCCTCTTTAATTCATGGTGTTTCATAAAGTTATACAAACATAAATAGCTTAATGAGAGTTAAGAGAACAAGAAAAGACAAAATATTTCTGAAAAGAAAATCTAATTGAGACAATGCAAAGATTAAGTGCTACCCAAAAAGTGAAAAATTGACATAGGCTTTTTAGGGTGTGTTGAGTGCTCAACAAATGGTGACTTACTGGGTGAAAGCATAAATTTTGTTCCTTCCTTGGGCTCAAATGATGCAAGAGATGATTAGGAACTTAACTGATTTTCATCAGAGCTTCTTTTACCCATCCATTTGGAATTTCCTTGGTTGATGCATCTGGGCCTGCCTGTGGGTTTTTTTAACCTTTATTTCACCTTATTTTCCTGTAACCTTGACATACTCCCACTTTTGACAAGAGTCTAGTAAATCATTCACTAGCACTAGGCCTTTTAGTTACCCTTATTCATTTTTTACGATGTTGCTCCGCTGCCAACGAGTGTCCATATTCCTGGTGGAGTCACACCAACATCACAGACCTTGCTCCACTGCCAGCAATCGTCAATAGACCTGATGAATATATCTTCATACCCTCTCCTACTGTGCACTCATTTGATATAGTTGACTTTTATTTCGGCAGAATGCCCCAAGCGAGTGCGAGAGGAGGACGTCTGTTATTTGCAAAAAATGAGATGATTAAGGTGAAAATCACTAGCTCTATCTTTGAGGTGCATGTAGTCCTTTCCATCTTGTTGTCTTTCCCTTAAGGTTTTACCAGACCACTAAGCAGACACTTCCACATTTCTCCAAAGTTGTTCATATGCGCAAACTAGATAGAGAATCTCTTGAAACAATCGCAGTTTCCTCAACGTTTCTTGTGTTTGTATGTGAGCGACGAGTTAGGAACAAAGTTCACTATGTCGCATGATTTGAGGTCAACCATTCTCTTGCTAAACAAAATATTTCAAAATCTCAGAAGCACAATCACAAAAGATAAAACAAAAAATGTAAAAATTCAAAAGATACATCGACGCATCTAAAATAAACACAGAATATATATATATATATTAATGAAAAAATTGTTTTAGGGCTTGGCCATTTACCGGGAGGGCGTCAGGTTCCCCGCTTAGATTCTGTAGTTGATATGTGCATAACCCAATATTCTAGCTCACCTGGAAAGGTTTGAGCCATAGATTTTGAAACTTAGAATGTTCTCCTTTAGGCTCATTTTCTCTATCCCACTTTAGGACTAAGCCTCCTAGTTTAAAATTATTCTCTTTAGCCTTATTCTTATCAAACCACCTTTTAACTATCTGCTGGTGGGCTATGAAATTTGATTTATCTTTCTCCCTTTATTCTTCTAGTGATCCAGGTGGATAATGGTGGCCACCCACCTTTTCCAACTGGCTCAAAACAGTTTTCTAGAAATTTTGGTAATTTACTATTTTTAGTAGTTTTTAACTCTGGGGCCATTTTGAGGGCCTAAATGAAGGTTTTTCAGGATCTATATTCTCAATAATAGATGAAGGAATTATCGATCCCCCAAAATGAATCTCCTCAATGATACCTTTCCAATGGGCTATCATGCGCCTAAAACAAAGATCGTATGCAAAAGTTACAACCCCGAGAAGTTGATGTACTAACTTACCCAAACAAAGGCCACATGACTTTTGGTGCTTCATCTCCTAGGGTTAGGTTTTTGGATGTATATGGTTTTTGACATTCCTATTTATTGTAAAAATTCCTTCAGAGACTCATTGTAATCATCTTCTTGCAAATGCGAGTAGCCGTCACATCTCTTCTCAGAGATAAGCTGCCACCATTCTAGCAAGTATTTCACTCTGTATTTTTATAGTCTCTGTACATTTATTTCATTAATAGAAATCATGTATTATCGTATCTCTGTGTTTATGGTTTCATATCTGATACATTTCTGTTATATTATTGGATATCCACGATATCTTTATGCATTTCTTTATTATATCTCCGCTCTCATTTTGTGCTGAAAATAATCCAGATCAGTGGTATCTAAGCAGGTTGCTCTTAATCGTTTTTCAATGCATGTCCCCAACGAGGTTCGAGTATATAAAGTTGGGCATCGATCTTGTCTCTCTGGAAGACAATATCTCTCTCACACCCAAGAAACCCTCCATGGCGGAAGAAAATAAAAATTATAGAGAAGGCGATCCTATCAGTCTGTTGCCTGAGCAAGCTCTCACGCGACAGAGGGACAAAATGATGCAGAATTTTTTCCACATCCTTCAATGCCTGCTGATAGCAACATGCACAAATTCATCAAGAGAACACTTTGGAGGCACCTCTCCTTTCAAGGTACAATTTAATTTTTATATTCTTGTATTTGAAGGAACGATATATGTAGAATCCCTAGACAAATGGTTAAATCTGCTAGAAGGTTATTTCTCTATTCACAATTTTTTCGACAGAGAAAAGATCACCTTCTCACTCCTTAAATATCTCCCCCATGTCAAACATTGGTGGGAAAATTACTGGGAGAAAAGTTCCACAGGGGAGTTTGGAATATATGGGTCCGATCCCACTTAGGCTTTTGTTTTGGATGCGGTAAAAAAACAATATTACCATGTTGGCAACTATGAGGACCAATACATGAGATGGACCACACTACAAAAAGTGAGGGGCCAGGAAGTTCTGTAGTTCACCAATACCTTCCATACCTTTCACACCAAGATGGGTATCAAAGATTCCAAACAACATTTGGTTCTTAAATTCCATGGGGCTCTACACAGATACATCCAAACTGAAATGGATGTTCTGGACAGCTCATCACTTAGTGATTCTTATCGATATGCTATTAAAATCGAGCAGAAATTTAAGGACCAGAGAAAATGGGAGTTCAGGTCTGCAAATCTGCAACGACCAAAGTATGAAAAATACAAATCTAACAAACAGTCTCCCGAAAACCAATCCAAGCCACATGAAAAGAAGGGTCACGGGAAGACAAAGAAGGACACCGAAAAATGGTACGATTTACACAAAATCACTTGTCATAACACCGATGGATGTCACTAAAAACAGTCATTGGTGGTCGATATCAAAGACAATGAGACAAACAATGATTCATAATATGATTTTGAAAATACTGGTAACAGACAAATCATCAACACAGACCCCACTACTATTGTTGCGACTGCAACAATTCAACCAGAAGAACCAACAGATTCTGAAGAGGGGGCGTGCCTTTTTTATTCATAGATGTGGGTGAAGGGGACACCGCTGCATTTTATTGTTGATAGCGGAAGCTAGAAGAACCTCATTTCAGCATAGGTTGTCAAAGAGTTGGGATTGTTGACAACACCACACCCACAACCATACAACACCGTGTGGCTTCACAAAGGACGAGATCTTCATGTCAGCCAACAGTGTCGATTTTCATACAACATCGAGCCCTTCAAGGATGAGGTATTATGTGATGTTTCCCCACTGGATTTTTATGACATTCTCTTGGGCGAACCATATATGTGGAAGCGCCATGTTGTTTATGAGTCTCGACCCCACAATGTCATTGCTTCTCTAGGGGGTCATATCTACAAAATATCAGAGGTAGTTCCGATTACTGTCCCACCTAAAAAGTGTCGCAAGGTAGTATCTCATACTACAAAATTCATCTTCTTCACAATCTGTTCAAAAGGTGAACAAAAGGATACTGCAACCACGACAGCCTTGGGCCAAGCACCTTCTATCCCACAAAAGTAGGTCAAAAATATTGTAGAAAAGTGTAAAGATTCCTTTTGCAAAAAAGAATATCATGTATCCATATTGGTTAAAAAGGTCCAACCCTTCCAATCACATGCTCATGATAGCCTTCCACAAATCGAGCAACGTGACGTCTCAGCAAGGCAAGCAACTCACCAAGATTCAGATGCAGTAAACACCTTTTCCTCTCCCCCGGACACTCAACGCAATGGATACCATTTCTTCCTAAGGAGGGAGGATTGATCCGGGTGGATATCAGTGGCCACCCACCTTTTCCAACTGGCCCAAAATAGTTTTCTGGCAATTTTGTTAATTTACTATTTTTAGTAGTTTTTAACTTCTGAGGCCATTTTGAGGGCCTAAATGAAGGTTTTTCTGGATTGAGATTCTCAATAATATTTGAATGCATGATTGATCCCCCAAAATGAATCTACTCGATGATACCTTTCCAACAGGCTATCATGCGCCTAAAACGAAGATCGTATGCAAAAGTTACGACCCCAGGAAGTTGATGTACTAACTTACCCAAATGGGGCCCGCATGGCTTTTGGCACTTCATCTCCTAGGGTTAGGTTTTTGGATGACTAGGGTTTTTGGCATTCCTGTTTGTTGTAGAAAGGCCTTCAAATCCTCATTGTAATCATCTTCTTGTGAATGCGAGTAGCTGTCACATCTCTTCTCAGAGATAAGCTGCCACCATTATAGCGAGTCTTTCACTCTGTATTTTTACAGTCTTTGTACATTTGATTCATTAATAGAAATCATGTATTACCGTGTCTCTGTCTTTATTGTTTCATCTATGATACATTTTTGTTATATTATTGGATATCTGCGATATCTCTATGCATTTATTTATTATATCTTCTCTCTCATTTTTTGCCGAAAATAGTCTGGATCATCTAGCATGAGCAGGGTGTCAATTCTTTGTTGTATGATTGATGAGGGTTTCCCTCTGGAATCTTGGGAAATTTGAATACATGGAAGATAAATCTCGTTCGAGAGAATGGCTTCCCTCCCGTATACCAGAAAGTATGGGGAATTCTCTATAGCTTCCTTCAGTGTGACTCTATCGACCCATAAAGAATTATGAGGTGAATTATGTCAATTTCTCTCGTTGTTTGCAATTGCTTTCTTTAATATTCTTACAAGCTTCTTATCAGTTGATTCTTCCACTCCGTTTCCTTGTGGTTAATAGTTTGTGGAGTATCTAATTATGATTCCTTTTTCTAGAGAAAACTCTGTTAATAGGGTGGAAGAAAAGTAAGTTGCATTATCAAAAACAAGGACATAAGGGACACCAAACCTTGTGATTAGTTGTTGTTCTATGAATTGGATTACCACCTTCTCATTTACATTATTCAATGTCATGGCCTCTACCCATTTCGTGAAATAATCGGTGGCATTCGATATTTACTTATGTTGTTTTGAAGAACTTGGTGTAATTTATCCTATGATATCTAACCCCCATTGCTCAAAAGGCCTAGAAACGGTCACCGGTTGGAGTGGGACAACTACTCTCTTCTCCTTCCCAATTCTTATTTGACAAGTTGTACAGTTTCTAGCGTATGTGTGAGTTCCCTTGAACAAAGTGGGCCAATAATAGCCAACTCTCAGTATCTTATGAGCGGTGGTGTTTCCCGCAAAATGTCCACTTGAAGGACCATCATGGAGCTCTTTCAGAACTTTGTCTTCATATTTACGTTCAATACATCTTAAAAGTACCCCAACCTAATTAACCTAGAAAAGTAGAAAATTTATGAGGTGATATTGTGATGATTTTTACTTGAGAGCTCTCCTTTCTCTAGGGTTTAGGTTTTCTGGGTAATTCCCATGGTGCTGGAGATAAGTCAATTTCGCATACCAAGAATATTTCCTTGGGGAAATGAATGAAGCTTCACCACACCATAATTCCATTTTATTCTCCCATACAGGGTCTTCATTTACTTGATACTGAGCTTCAGCTACCAGTTTTCATAACCCTTTTCCTTTAACTAGTTTAGTAGGTTTTATATCTAGATAAAATTCTTGGATTACTGCCATCCAATGTCCTGTTCTTTCTCCCATCTCCTGATGAGTAAAAAGGGATCGGACTGGAGGGTGAGGCATGATGACTTTGGTATGGTTCTTGAGGATCTAATATCTAAATTTTTTTACTGCTTTATAAACCACATAAGCCTTATTGTCTATAGAAGGATAATTTAGTTCGTCACCTTGGAGATTAGTGCTCATGAGTGATACCTAGGCCTTGTTGTTATCATCATCCTTCTGAGTCAATACTACAGCTAATGATTGGGCGGAAGCGAAAGTATAGAGGAAGAAATATTTGTTGAAATTGGGACTTCACAACACTGGGGCTTGAGATATTGTAGTCTTAATATTGCTAAAGGCCTTCTTCCGTTCATCATCCCACTTAAATTCAATGTCTTTATGAATCATTTTTTGTAAGGATTTGATAGTTTCCGCGAAATTGGGGGTGAATTTTCTCAAAAATTTGATTTTCCCGAAGAACGATTGCATAGCCTTTTTGTTGTGAGGTAATGGAAGCTGATCTATAGACTTAATCCTTTCTGGGTCTATGAAAATGAGTTCTTGAGATATAATGTGGCCTAACAACTTACCTTCCTCGACACCAAAAGTATTTTTCTTAGGGTTTAAGGATATGTCGTATTTCCTACACCTTTCGAAAATCTGGGTTAAATGCTAGATGCGATCTTATATGTTCTTTGAATACACAGTTACGTCATCCAAATAGAATACTACACACTTGTTGATTATTCCCGGAAATGCTACGTCCATAGCCCTTTGGAAGGTTGCTCCTGCATTGATCAACCCAAAGGAAATGTGTTTGTAAGAAAAGGTTCCCCGCCTGGTTCAGAAGGTAGTTTTCAAGCGGTCTTCTTCTGAAACTAGAACCTGGTTGTAACCTGAGAAACTATCTAGTAAGGAGAAAATTTTAGAGACAGACACAATCTACAGGATTTGCTCCATTGGTGGGACTGGGTAGTTGTCTTTTTCTGAAGCTCTGTTGAGATTTCTGAAATCTATGCATAGGCGGATCTCCCAAGACGTTTTCCTTACATGAACCAAATTTTCCACCCATGCAGAGTGTCTAAACTGGAAGATAATTTTGGCATCTAACAGTTTATTTAACTCCTGATACATGAGAGGCTCCAGGGATGGTTGGTACTTCTGGAGATTATGTTGGAAGGGTTTTAGTTCATGTTTTAAAGGGATAGTGTGTTGAACGATACATGTATCATAAGTTTTTAGATCTCGGTAGGACCACACAAAGACATATTGATATTGTCTGAAAAGTTTGAGATAGGCCTTCCTTTCCTCTGTAAATATTTTCTTGCTGAGGTTTACATTTTTTGGGTTTTTCGGGGTTCCGAGATTTATAGTTTCATGCATGGGACAAGAACTGTCGGTCTTCACTTTTTTTGACCCCTTAAATATTTCCTTTAGGTCAAAAAGGTTTCCCAAATTAGCTATCCCCTTCGCTACCATGTGAGACTTCAATTTATCAGTCGGTTGATCTATATGAGGGTTGGTTTCCATTGATTGTTCATAGAATACTTCATCATCAATGGCCAATTATTTGAAATTATATTGGTTAGTCAAAATGTTTATGCTCTGTTCATCTCCTTCGAATACCTTCCAATTAGAAATATGGTTGGGCACCAATGGTTTGTAGAAAAATTCCACAGTAAACCGGGAGGCTTCATAATCTTCTAGAGGTGATAGTGGTGGCCAGGGAATCAACAAGAATTTTCTTTGCTTCGTCAATCACTGTAATGTTGAAAGCTTCAAAATGCTCTATTAGCCCGTGTAATTCATGTTGGTAATTCTTCAGGTGTGGAGAATTGCAATGTATAGTGTTCCTTAATTGTCTTGTGATGATTTCAAAATCTCTGAAAACCTTCAATTCTTTGACCTTTAAGTCTATGTCTTTATTTATCCCCTGTACTAGAGGTTCATACTCAGTGGTGTTGTTTGTGCATTTGAAGTCTAGTCTTTAGGAAAAGAAATGTCATTTACCTTTTGGCTCAATGAGAATGCACCCTACCCCAGAACCTTCTTGAGATTTAGAGCCATCAAAGTATAAGTTTCAAACTTGTGGGAAAAAGCTATCATCTTCCTCTTTCTTGTCACCTTCCTTTTTTGTTCTTGTTTGTTACATGATTTCTAACGCAGGTTCCTGGCAGAAAAGGGTTTCTTCTGTCGTCGTCGACAATTTCTCTTGAAAAATCATTTTGGATTTTTGAGTAAGAGGGACATTAGATGACAGGGGGAAGAAATTACCGAAATCAGAGTCCCAAGAATAAATTCCGAGCACGAGAAAATATGTCGATGAGGGTTCATTAAGGGTTTCTAAGTCAGTGACAGTATGTTTTAGATATATTTCCCTATTGATCCTGATCATCTTTGTGTTCCCCTTTAATGGTAGCCAAAGGTGATCCCAATCTGTACTAAAGTATATGTTTAACTTCTTAGACCAATCTCAACTTAATAACAATCCATAATCTTATGGAATATCTACTACAATGATGTCAATCACTTGTACAAATTTAGGATGCGTCGCTATGATGAGCATTACATATTTGATTTCTCCCATGACCTTTACCTCAGTTCTATATAGTTGTATCACATGCTTATCGCCTTTGAGAGGAACAACATTTAATTGTTTTCAAATAGACAAGGGCATAACATTAGAAGATTCTCTTGAATCAACCAAGCAATTATGGAGGTTTTTGTTGAAGACTTCAAACGTTAAAAGGAACAGTGGGGAGAAAGGTTTTTTCTTCTTATATTTAGAGAAGGTGTTCATAGTTGGTTTATTCTTTGGGTTTGTGGGATTTAGACTCCTCCCTTGGTCATAGCTTGTTGTAGAATTTTCTACTGACTTCAAATCTTGTAACATAAAGTATTTTTGATGAGGGATTCTAAATATGTCCATAAATGATATATTAGCCTTCAACTTCTTCAAATATTCTATTATGTTGTAATCCAGTTTGGGTGATTCTCATGTATGGATGTTTATAGGGTTTCATCGGGGATAAAAAGGTGCTTTCGAGTTATTGGGAGCTAGTTTTCCTGCTGAGTTTGGGGTTATAGTAAGGTCGTTTGATTCAGGTTGACCTCTACTTCATGTTTGCACAACTGGGACTTCTGTGGGTGGTTCTTTAACCTCAAATAAGTCACCAAAAGGAATTGGTAGGTCAGGGTATCATATCAACATGGATTCTTCTTCTAGGAGCAAATTCTTCCTGATCGACAATATTTATAACTAAGCCGCTTGATTGTTTGATCAGGGAGACTTTGTTGAGAAACTGGTTGGCCATCAAATTCATGGCATGCACCCATTGAGGGAAGTATCTTTCAGAGTGATTATCTTGGTGATAAGTATAGAAAGCGTCAGATGCCACATTTCCCACATCGATGTTTAAATTGGTAGGGGGAGGTTCAATTGATTTGAATGGTGGATTTATTTTTCAAAAAGGTTTATAGGGACTTTTGCCTTGGTTCCCCTCTCCTACACTTCTCTTCATTTCTATGATCACGTTTGACAACTTCTTGACCATTCATTTTAGGTGCTCTATGTCCCCACTTCCCTTTTCAGGAGCTTGTTATGTTTGTTTCCCTGGGGTCTAGTATGCAATAGCCCTCTCCTGGGAGGAGGTTGAAATTATTTCTTAACTTATGACACCTGGCCTTCTTTACATCCTTTCATTTGGAACTCTATCATTTTAGATTCTTCAAAATTATCAGTTAGAGTTTGCTTGGCAACCATCTTCACAAACATGGAAATAGAAACAGGGAGAGCATTAATGTATGCTTCGATTTGCAACTCCTAAGTAGGTTTAGCCTTGGATTTTTTTTTTTTTAAGATGGTGGTAAATATTTGATTAAAGTATTTGACTCTTTCCTTCAAACTCATTGTGGCGGCGAACAACTCAGCCATCAACGCTCATGTAGTAGTTTCTTCTACAAATTTATCTATAAAGTCCTTTTGAAACTTCATCCAACTTGTTATGGATCCTATGGGTAAATTAAAATACCACGTGGATGATGAATTATCAAAAGTGTAGGGGAATAGCTTGCAAATTACGTCTTCATGTTGTACATTCATAAGTCTAATAGCTAGTATGAATTTCTTGATATGGTCCTCACGCAATCATGAGGTTTTAGGGTCAAATTTAGGAAGTAACTTCTCTAGGTGTCAGGGAAGGTTATGTACTCATTGAGGGATGTCCAAATCATATCTGGCCAATCAAGGTTGATTATTATGTGGTGGGTTTTCCCTCTCTTCATCATGGTCATTTTTATCTTCCATATCTTCAGATCCTAAGTTAAACCCTTCTTCTTTCGATAACTCATCGGGCTTAGAGAAGTTACCGGCTGGTGTTTCGGGGATTAGAGTAAGAGGATGTTCTATTTTGGTGAGGGATAAATCTACTAGGTCTTATACTATGTGAACTAAAAAATGGTCTGGGGATTCAACCACTAGTTTTCTTATTTATTTTCTTCGAGGAAGTAACGAGGGTTAAGGGAAGCGCACCGATTTGTCGAGCGTATGATATTGTGATTCTTCTGAATTGATTCAATTCCTAATGAGGAAGAGCGTAAGGTATATCAGGGAACATACGTTCTTCCTCAGGTTGGGGTGAGTTACTTGTCTCAGGAGTACTCAGTGTGTGTGGGATGTCTTGGGAATGACTATCCATGCATGTGATTTGTTTTGAATCTACAGGTTGTGTGAATTATTTTGTAGAAAATAGTGTCAGCCATTCATTTTTCATTCCCTCCTTATAGTGCCTATTCTATTGAGGGGTCCTAATCCCCTTTAATTCAACAACAGGAACCAAACTCGCCATTGAGGCCCAATTAGACTCTGCAACATTTAATAGTGGAATGGTTCTCCAGATCTTGTGATCCGAAAAAAATAATCGATGGGATTTACGTTTTCTTGTGAAGGCTTTCTCCTTCAGTTCAGGCGTTCTCGTTTTTGTGTTTTCTCTTAGGTGGAGATCATATAAGATAAAGACAGTATAAACCAACAAAGTGGAAAAGTGGGAACACAATTAACTACTGGAGAAGAGGCCGAGCTTGGGATAACACTTTCACTCTAGTATGCAGACAATGATCGTCTATTGCAATCCTAATACTAATACTTTAACCGTACATGTATTCCAATTTCCGACTGGGTACAATTTATCATAAGAAAACATGCATGCGATAAATGATGGAAAGTAAAATAATTCACTCAACTCTAATCATCCATCACATAATAACACAATGATTTATTTTCATCATTAAAGACAAGAACTGTAAAACATTGAATCAGATAACTTATCAACAGATTTAGTAGTCCTTACTCATTACAACATCCATTCATGAGACAGAATAATAAATAATTATTCTCCACATCCAATCATACACGCCTTTGATGAAAAACACAAACTTGTCTCTAGTCCCAAAAGGACTTCTCAATTAAAGGCAACTGCAAAATAATTCTTAACAAAACAAAAAATAAGGGTCTTTGCAACAACCATAGACCTCTAACTAACCGATCGATGTCCTTATTTATAACATTCAATTAACTAAAAATAACAATTAAAGTGCAGCTAATAAAAACAAAATGTGCCCCATGGCGCTTTCTTCATTTAGTCTTCAAAATTCATTTAATGGTTTCATTTGAGCTGATGAATCTTCTCGTACTCCAACTACTAGATAAAAATATCCTCAAATGTGTTAGCATACGAAAACCTATGTTGATCCATCAGGGCCGAAAGGATATTCTTGATCTCTACTGCATGTGCCTGATATTTGTCTATTCTGGCACTTAACTGTTGTAGCACTATCCGAGCCTTGATTGGGTGCTCTGTGAACCGTCGCACCTAACCTACCGCCATATCTCGCACCTTAACTATCTCCATGGCCCATGATGACTCTTGTTCGACGTGAGTCTTAACTATGTCATGCAAGTCAACAAAGTCGTTGGGTATGCCAAAATCGGGGAGGCCGATGTCTTTCATTACCTGGTTGATATTGATCCATCTTTCTTCTCACTTGGCCCATTTTTATTGGATTTCTTGATGAGGTTTCCCAACCATTTTTTACCAATACTCGACAAATTTATTTATGCGATCAAGGCTTATCTCTTTTAACACCCGCATGTCATGCTCTTCTATATCTTGGACTTGTTGGACCGCACTGATATAGTCGACCCTTTCCACTGATTGTTGCTCTTTATCATACAACCTCTCCATATATTTGCATGTCACAAGTGCCATGAGGGTGTCTTCCTGAAGCTCAGCTATCCTTGCAATGAATAGGTGTCGCTCATATGTAAATTTGTTGTAGGCCTCCTATAATTCTCTCCTTAGGAACATCGCGACCTATGTGGTGTCCTGGTAGTATTTCTCCATGTGGCACAAATGTTCTAATTGCTTCAGAGCAGTGACCAGTTCCTTTTCATATCTTTTAGCTCTGTCTATGGTGGCATCTATAATTTCCATCCTTGCATCGATAAGTTTGTATGTCTTAGCATGCTCTGTGTTAATAAGGTTTTCCTCTATGGTGATGAGGATGGAGCAATATAAATTGATCCTCCTCTTCTTGGTGGTTCTCTAGACAATAGATTTCCTTTTCCGGTCGTAAGCGATAACATGTATTTCAGCTACTTCGTCCATGGGTTCTGGGATTTTCTGATATCCCCAGGTGAGTGTACTCCCTAGACTCTCGATGGTATATACTTGTTCAATACTGGGTTCATGAATTTCCTCCCTATGTTCTGAAGGCCCATTTTCTGTTTGTCACTCATTTTGGAGTTGAGTACCGATTGAAATCGAGGCATCGGGGGTAGGATCAATACTTAATTTATCCTCAACTGTTGAGATGTCGAATTCCCACTGTTGAGATTCTTCCTTTTGTTCGACAAAACTTAGCTCATCCTTCAGACTGTCCGCTTGGGTCTCCAATGCATTGGGTTTCTCAGTGTCTAAGATATTATTGAATTCTTGTTCGTTATGTGGAAGCCCCTAAATTTGAGCATTGGGAACTGGGGAAGATGTATTCTTTGGATCCTTTTCCTCTTCGATATGTACATCGGTTACAATGGATACCTCTAGTCTCTCATCATCATCATAGATTTTTATCAATTCGCTTAGGGTTTTTTTTCACACTTTCTCTCCCTGATGTTCTTACTATCTATGGCTGAGTCAAAACACCTGTCGGTGATCCGATCGGTGGCGTTGTGAATTTAAGATTGTCCAACCTAGTAATTTCATCAATGTCTATGAATTTAGGGCCGCTTGGGCTTGTCTGGCTTCCATCTGGGTTATCGACATGGGACCCTGTCATTACTATGAGGTTTGAGTCATCTTCTAGCCGATCAATTATCCATTGCTCCTGTTCTATGATGAGTAACCCACTCTCCCGCGCATCCTGATTCATGGGGAAACATATATCTTGTACCAGGGCTACTAGGGGGGATTGTTTTGCTATCATTTCTTCTTTGGCCATGACGGCCCCTTGAGATGATTTTTCTAGGATCGTCTCCTATTCATCCAAGCTCACGGCTTTGAACCTAGTAATTTTAGGGTCAACCATCTTTGCCACTACTTCGTCCTAGTCTTGGGAATTTTCTGTGAAGACTTCATCTTCAAATTTGTCATGGACATATGGCCATCAAGACGACATTTGCGAGGCATGTTTCAAGACTAAACCCTTGGGGTCATGCTTGTGGAATCAACCATTCTGGAATCTGATCTCCAATTGGCTTAGCCCCTCTTGATTGGATTTATCGATGTCGTTCACCAAGTAGAAGCCTACATGGAATCCATAGGGTATAAATAACCATTTTTTTTTATCTTTGATCGAGGTGGCATTCTAGCCTTGCAGGATGGTCTGGTAGCATATCTCTCCCACTACTAGTCAGTTCGGAACATGTGCTGATAGGAGATTTGGTGCTCTGGTGCCCCCAAAAACCCTTAGTAGGTATCGCGTTCGTAAAGATACCAGTGGCCGACCTTTGATGTCATCTTTTTGGATAGAGTCGATAGCCTCGGGTATTCTTTCTTGAAAAGAATAAAATAAATACGTGTGATAAATTCATCACATATGAGGGAGTAGGATTTTTTGTACCTGTTCTCCCATAAAATGTTGAAATATATGTGGACCGAGATTTATTCGACGTGCCATCTTAGGTTCATGCCGAAAAAGATGTTTATAGCACACATGACATCCAGTAAGTATGAATCCATGTAGAAGGCTGGGGTCTCCCCTTCCTTTGGTGTCTGAGATTGTTGTATTGCAGATGCTCAACTTTTTGGAAATGATGGCTCGCCAGTTGAATCCTCTCCCAGAAATGGCCACTGTGTAAGCTAGAGGCATCCTTGCCTCCGGAAATATGGAGTATTCCTTTTCCCTATACAATCGACATATTAGATCCATCAGGTAGATGTACGACTCCCTTAAATGCTGTCTGGTACCAACCAGTGCTTCGGTTGGTGTAATTCTTATCTACTATCCACCATGAGACCATCAACTGACTGGTGTCATGGCATTCATATAATTTCACAATGAAATTTGTATTCAGTTGCTCCTTGGGGTCTTGAAGTTTGTAATATTTCTAGACCTCCATCGGAAGGAACACTTTGACACACTCACCATTGTCATCGTTAATCAAACATTTTTTTATGTTTGTGTGGTCAATGATCCATTTCAAGAGTTCCATGCCGGGGAACACCGTAGTTCTTCTTGCTACGATGTGCAGGTACGATCATTGGATATTCAAAAAAAATTCTTCATCGAGATTTCTCATATCTGGGTCACTGTGAGGGATATATTCCGAGAATTCTTCCCAACTGATATTTTTGAAGAGTTCTCCCTAATGTGGGAGTGCCTCCTTGGTATCTGTGATATACTTTGTGTCTCCAAAGGTCGAAGGATGGATTAAAAAATTCTTTGTAGATTTCTTAATGATTGGTTTCGACCTCGGGGTAAACACTAATTGTTTTGCGGTCCCTGGAGAAGAGCCTTCTCCTACCTTTGGTTCTTTTATAGCCTCAGGGACCTCATCGATTGCCTAGTGGTTGGATTTCTTGGAGGCATTGTTCCTGCAATCAAAATAAAAATTTTAGAGACTGCGTACAGAGAAACACTAGATAAAGTATATATATGAAGTGTAAGCATGGAAAATCTACAGACTCATACATACCTGTAAAGCTTGCTAAACTTGGTTATTTGATACTCACGTGATCTCTGAAGATTTAAAATTGATTGGCTCGCTTCTACGGATGCTCTGGAATGCCTTTGCATGCAGAGTGGTTTCGGTTACAATGGATCAGGAGAATTTAAACTGGGGAAGAACTTATCATGTCGTATCAACCATTTAATTCTAGTGGTGAGTAGAATTCAAACAAATTTTTCGTTGAATGTCTGGAACTTGAATTCATCATGGGTTGATGGTAGAGGCATGGAGGGTGATGTGGTCTATCGATAATTTCAAAAGAATGTTTTGATTCGCACACGAAGAAACAACTAATGTAGGATTTGGAATTAATTAGTCCCTTAAATGCTCCGAATCTAATTGTATCTAGCTCTAAAACATCCCATCGTGTCACTTTCTCAGTGGGTGAATTGGGGATTGAGGATGCACGATGAATGTTTTCATCAATATCCCTCACAAAATCTCCGACGCTGATCAATCTCACTGTACAATGCTGACGTGGAAAAACTGACTCTGAGGTGTGGCTTTGACCTATGGAACCAAGAATGATTCGGGGTAAAAATAGACCGTATTGTTTTCCAATCTAGAAAAGACATGTGTAAATGAAGACTGGTGAATTAATTCACATGTATTAGTCAGAGTCAAGACTTTATTCAAGTTGTACATTCTAAAATAAACACGGGATCACCGATTCTGAAAAGGTATCGGGGGTCGACGATCATGGATAAACCTATCGCGTGTTTTTTCTTCATATTAGCTTCCTTGAAAACTCCCGTTGCCGAAATGATTTCATAATCAGTGGTCAGGGAAAAATATTTAGCATGGTCAGAATGTTCGTCGCAATTCGGTCTTCTCCAATTCTGACTAGCGCGTCGCGTATCGGCTATTGTCAATATCGTTTCTTTCTTCTTTAACGTTTACTCCCTTCTCCTTTGATCGATGTCGAAAGGGATTGGCTATCAACGATGTCGGTATGTTATACTTGTCAATAAATATAACTTCCTTTCACTGATACCGATGAGTATCAATGCTCGACAATTGAGGTTTTTTGAGTGATTCTTTTTCACCTCTTAATTCCTTCTGATGCCAAATCTTGAGAGCGTCGGGTGAAGTGTTTTGGCTGTTGATTCCTTATTTAGGTGTTAAGCCTCTTTAATTCATGGGGTTTCTTGAAGTTAGAAAAACTTGAGTAGCTTAATGAGAGTTAAGAGAACAAGCAAAGACAAAATATTTCTCAAAAGAAAATCAAATTTATACAGTGCAAAGATTAAGTGGTACCCAAAAAGTGAAAATTGACATAGGCATTTTAGGGTGTGTTGAGTGCCCAACAAATGGCGATTTACTTGCCGAAATAAGAAAGTATGTTCCTTCCTCGGGCTTGACTGATGCAAAAGCTAATTAGGAACTTAACTGGTTTTCATGAGAGATTCTTTTACCCTTGCATTTGGAATTTCCCCGGTTGATGCATTTGGGACTGCATGTGAGGTTTTTTAACCTTTATTCTGCTTTCTTTTCCTGTAACATTGACTCACTCCTCCTTTTGACAAGAGTCTAGTAAGGAATTCACTGGAGCTAGGCCTTTTAGTTACCCTTATTCATTTTCTATGGTGTTGCTATGTTGTCAGCGAGTTTACATAGCCTCGACGAAGTCACCCCGACATCACAGACACAGAGATATCTTCATACCCTCTCCTACTATGAGCTCATTTGATATAGGTGACTTTTATTTCGGCAGAATGCCCCGAGCGAGCGAGAGATGAGGATGTCTGTTATTTGTAAAAAATGAGATGGTTAAGGTGAAACTCACTAGCTCTGTCTCTGAGGTGCATGTAGTCCTTTCCATCTTACCGTCTTTCCCTTAAGGTTTTACTATACCACTAACAAACAATTCCGCATTTCTCCAAAGTTGTTCATTTGCGTAGGCTAGATAGAGAATATCTTGAAAAAACCACAATTTCCTCAACGTTTCTTGTGTTTGTATGTGAGTGATGAGTTAGGAACATAGTTTTCTATGTCGCATGATTTTAGGTCAACCATTGTCTTGCTAAACAAAATATTTCAAAAGCTCAGAAGTACAATCGCAAAAGATAAAACAAAAAATGTATAAATGCAAAAGATACATTGACGCATCTAAAATAAACAAAGAATAKATATATATAGTCGATACGTGCCTAACCCAATCTTCGCGGCCACCTTGTGGTCGATACATGCCTAACCCAATCTTCACGGCCACCTTGTAGTCGATACGTGCCTAACCCAATCTTCGCGACCACCTAGAAAGGTCCGAGCYATAGATTCTGAAACTTAGAATGTTTTCCTTTAGGCTCATTTGCTCTGTCCCACTTTAGGACTAAGTCTCCTACTTCAAAATTCTTCTCTTTATCCTTATTCTTATCAAACCACCTTTTAACTATCTGTTGGTGGGGTACGAAATTTGATTTATCTTTCTCACTTTCTTCTTCTAGCATGAGCAGGGTGTCAATTCTTTGTTGTATGGTTGATGAGGGATGCCCTCTAGAATCTTGTGCAAGTTGAAGAGATGGAAGATAAAGCTCGCTCATGAGAATGGATTCCTGCCCATATACCAAAAAGTATGGGGAATTCCCTATAGCTTCCTTGGGTGTGACTTTATTGGCCCATAAAGAATTATGAAGTGAATTATGCCAATTTATCTAGTTGTTTGCAACTATTTTCTTTAATATTCTTACTAGGTTCTTATTAGTTTATGGTGCCACTCCATTTTGCTGTGGATATTAGTTTGCAAATTATCTAATTATGATTCCTTTGTCTAGAAAAAAATCCATTATTAGGGTGGAAGAAAAGTAAGTTTCATTATACAAAACAAGGATAGAAGGGACACTGAACCTTGTGTTTAGTCATTGTTCTATGAATTGGATTACCACCTTTTCATTTACATGATTCAATGAGATGTCCTCTACCCATTTTTTGAAATAATAGGTGGCATTCGGTATGTACTTATGCTATTTTGAAGAACTTGGTGTAAATTATCTTATGATATCTAACCCCCATTGCTCAAAAGGCCTAGGAACGATCATTAGTTGGAGTGGGACAACTKCTCTCTTCTCCCTCCCAACGCTTATTTGACAAGTTTTATAGTTTCTAGTGTAAGTGTGAGAGTCCTTGAAAAAAGTGGCCCAATAATAGCCAGCTCTCAGTATCTTATGAGCGGTGGTGTTTCCTACAAAATGTCCWCCGACAGGGCCATCATGGAGCTCCTTCATAACTTTGTCTGCATCTTCACATTCGATACATCTTAAAAGTACCCCATCGTAATTAAACCAGAAGAGTACCGAATTTATGAGGTGATATTGTGTGGATTTTAACCTGAGAGATCTCCTTTCCCTAGGGTTTAGGTTTTCTGGGAAAATCCCATGGTGCAGAAAATAAGTCAATTTCGCATACCAAGACTCTTGCCCTGGGGAAATGTATGAAGCTTCACCACACCATAATGCCATTTCATTCTCCCATCCGGGGTCTTCATTTACTTGGTCCTGAGCTTCAGCTTCTAGTTTTCATAACCCTTGTCCTTTAACTAATTTAGCAGGTTTTATATCTAGATCAAATTCTTTGATTATTTCCATCCAGTTTCCTCTTCTTTCCCTCATCTCTTATTGATAAAACAAGGATCAGACTGCAGGGTGAGGCATGATGACTTTGGTATGGTTCTTGAGGATGTAAGATCTGAAATGTTTTATTTCTTTGTAAACCGTATAAGCCTTCTTGTCTATAGAATGATAATTTAGTTCGACACATTGGAGATTAGTTCTCATGAACGATACCAGGGCCTCGTTGTTATCATCATCCTTTTGATTCGATACTGCAGCTAACAATTGGTCGGAAGCGAAAGTATAGAGGAAGAAATATTTGTTGAAATTGAGACTTCATAACACTGGGGATTGAGATATTGTAGTCTTAATATTGCTCAAGGCCTTCTTCCGTTCATCATCCCACTTAAATTCAAAGTCTTTACGAATCATTTTTTGTAAGGGTTTGATAGTTTCTGCGAAATCCGGGGTGAATTTTCTCATAAAATTGATTTTCTTGAAGAACAATTGCATAGCCTTTTTTTGTGAGGTAATGGAAGCTGAGCTATAGCCTTAATCCTTTCTGGGTCTATGCGAATGCCTGCTTTATATATAATGTGTCATAACAACTTACCTTCCTCAACATTGAAAATAGTTTTCTTAGGGTTTAAGGATATGCTATATTTACTACAGCTTTCGAAAATCTGGGTTAAATGTTGGATGTGATCTTCTCTGTTCTTTGAATACACAGTAACATTGTAAAAATAGACTACTACACACTTGTTGATTAGTCCCCGAAATGCTATGCCCATATCCATTTGGAAGGTCACTCCTGCATTGATCAACCCAAAGAGAGTAGTGTTACTCTTGGTCTGGGGGCAGGGAGTTCTAATGTTCCCTTGCAACAATACCTTGAGGGTGCTATCCATCCTCCATCCCCTTCACTCGAAGGTTATTTTAAACAACCATCCGGGCCTAGTGCCAGTTACTGTTTGTTTAGTGGAGGGAGTCAAGGGCCTTAGTCCTTTATGAATCCATTTGGGTGTATCCCTTTATCTTTAATTGGTGCTTTTGACAATAACGCTTTCTCGTCATCCACATTTTCGTCAGGGGGAAACCCATTTCTCAATCAACCTAACCCTATGAAAGGCTTTATTCCTTCACAGTGAGTGATGACATGAGCCTTCTCCTCTAAAGGTCTTGGAAATACTTGGAAGGGTTCTATACCTCTGCAAGGGATGTCGATCGGGGGAAACCCCTCCAATGTTCAGTGGAACCTCGAGCAAGGTTCAGTTCCTATGCTAGTAGGATCGACTGGGGGAAAACCCGACCAACGTTTTTGGAATACCATGTAAAGAGAAATACCCACCCAAGGTACGTCATCAAATTTTTCGAATCCATCGACGATGCAAACTAGCACAAAACCCCGTTATACTGGCCAAGGAAACCCTTTTTTTGACTAGAACCCTAGTAAGCATGCAATCTTTTCCTGGCAACTTGGTGCCAACCAAAATCTAGGTTCTTATTTTCCTTTAAATCCACCACAGCCTAGGTTACCTTTTATAGAAAATCTTCATCTTCTATAATTTTTAAGGTTGCTAAATGTTCCTATTTGTTATGATCCACATTGGCCCCCAATCTCAACTAAGTTTCCCTTAGACATACCAAAATTTGAAGGCAAGACTAGAGAAAAACCAAGCGATCATGTTACAAATTTTCACTTGTGGTTCTCCTCCAATTCACTGAATGGAGACTTTATCAAGTTATGATTGTTTCAATGCACTCTCATAGGGGGTGATGCGAGGTGGTATATTGAGCTCGATCGCTCGAAGTATGCTTTAACAATCTAGCAATTGTTTTGTTAAACCATTTTCAGCTACTGATGAGATACGATTCCTACATAGAGTTGTTGACCAACTTCGAGCAGACTAAGGTCATCCATATCTTCGATCACATTTGAGAATGGCATCGTTGAAAGAGATTGAAAATTAAAGTTCGTTCCTATGTTTTTGCTTGAGTGGTTCTTGAAATCTTTCGTTCCTTGTGTCTCCAAAGACATCAGAACTTCGAGAGTGTTTTTCAAGGAAGAGGCTATAATGAGGGATCAACAACTAGAATTGATTTATTCTCAATCTGGTATACTATACGATATTTTCCATGAAACAACGCATCCAACCTTTGAATTGACCAAACTGAATTTTAGGCGTCATGCCAATGGTATAGTAGGCTCAACATAAAACAAGCCCACATATCAGTTGTCCAACCAAATGCAAAAGTTATCACTACAATAGACTATGGCCAACCAAACTTCTAGTACAACTGCCCCTGCCACCCACATGTAAGAAGTACATAGTGTGAAAAAGATGAACCCTAAGAAGAACCATCAGTCTGAGGGGAAAATAAAGGGTAAAGGAAAGAAAGGTCAGGGGGGTAATGATAAAAAGGATTATAAGAATGCTAGTGAGGGAAAAAACAAGAAGAAAAGGGTAAAGTTTTCGTGTAATGTTTGCATGGAAGAACACTTGACTCATCAATTCCCTTGACTTGAGGAATCCTAGAAGCTTTTGGCACACCAACAACCTATTGTGTTAACTAAATCTTTCCCTCTAGGTCAGAATATGGCACAAGATTCCTCATCCAAAAACATGACTAGGGGAAATCAGGGTGCCCCCATGCTTAATGCTAATAATAGAATTGAAAATGTATAGATAATAAGATCATATGATCATCTTCAAACCTAGGCTCATGATTACGGAATGCTTGAATCAACTAAGAAGGGAAAAGAAGCTTCCAACCCATCGCCAACTCTTCATATTGAGAAGACCATGGGAGAAACAATGACTCAAATCCCTAAAGGTGAATTTAATAAATATTCTCATAATCCAAATGCAAGGGCTGCCCAAAACTATTCTATAGTTGAAGATATTGCACAAACCCCTTGTGTGATGTCTGCTCTGGAATTTCTCTAGAGTTTCCCCTCACAGAGAAAATAATTACTATCTTCTTTGGGTGCTTCTGAGCCAACTAACTCTGGAGCTATTGTTTTTTACCCTTTCGATCACAAACCTCATTTCCCTTACCAATTCACCTTCCATATAGTAATTCTTTACACCACGAAATCATTGACAAATAACATTTTCCACACAATTGTATATGAGGGTGCGACAACTTGTGTGATGTCGTTGACATGATGGAAGGATATTGGTCAACCCGATTTGTCTCCGTCTCCTACGTTGTTAACTGCATTTGATGACTGTTCTTTTCAATCACATGGCATAATCCCCTCCTTCCTCGAGTAATTGTGTGTGTCGAGGTCAAAGTAGTTGGTGCACCTTTCGACTACAACGTTTTTTTGGGACAAAGTTGGAATTACACAATGACAATAGTTGTATCCTCCATTTTCATGTACTATGTTTTCCTCATGAAGGCAGGATAACAACCATTGATCAATTATCCTTCTCTCGTCTTGGCCCTTCATAGGGGGCATACATGGTCCCAATGATTGATAACCCGTAATAAGGTACCATTAAATTAGGTGCTAGACTATTTCCATATTTCATGGGTAATTTTTTATTTTCCTCCACCTTCGAATGATGTTAAGTTTATTTTAGTTGTCCTAGACCATCCTAAGGCTGCGATATTCCAAGTAGCTTCATTTAGAATGACTTATTTTAATGATCCTTGGACTTTACCTTCCCCATCAGCTTCAATGGAAGGGGTAGGGCATCCCCATCAGTTTCAATGGAAGGGGTAGGGCATCTTGGAATGGATATGCCCCTATCCAAAGCTGAGGTCACGTACAATATTGTTCATCAAACCTCGACCAACTCTAATCCAACTCCCCATCAAGAGCTAGATCCTTTCTAGAGCCTATTTGGGATCAAGAGTATCTTACTTCTCACGATCCTTTGGACTTGATATTTACCTCTGAAGAGGAGATTTTAGAAGAAATGAAGGGTCTAGATAGACCTTGGCATGATATTCATCATAGATCATAGTTTTTACCTGAGCTTAGGAGAGTGGAAGAAAGAGATTTTACCACAACCATGAATGGATATGTCAGTTGTCCTGTTAACCCTTTGGAAACACACAAAATATATGCTAAGGGAAACACATAAAGTATAGCTGAGACGATTCCAATTGACATATCCAAAACCCTTGGATTCTTTGAAAAAATCTTCATCGGAGAAGATTGTTCCCCTGAGGAGATTTAGGTGTACACTAATTTATTTAAATAATTTCATGACATGGTTTTTTGGTCTTATGAGGAAATGCTAGGAATTGATCCTCATATAATCAAACACGATATTAGGAATTATCTCGATGCTAAGCCTGTCCAAAAAAAAAAATCTCCTGGCCAACCCTTGCAAGGAAGTGGCTATCAAAGCCGAGGTAGATAAATTGATTAAGGTTGGTTTCATATACCCAGTGAAATTGACAGAATGGGTGTCAAACCTTGTTCCTGTCAATAAAAAAAAAGGTATGATTCGTGTGTGCATGGATTTTCCGGATCTAAACAAGGTATGCCTAAAAGATAAATTTCCTACCCTATTCATTGATCATATTATCGATGAATGTGAAATCTGTGAAGTTTTTTATTTTATGCATGATTTCTTAGGGTACAATCATATTTATATCAATCTCGAGGATCAACACAAGACTACTTTCATATGTCTTTGGGGTACGTTTGCATATAAGAAAATGCCTTTTGGCCTAAAACATTATGGAGATACTTTCCAGTGGGCCATGTCGTTCACCTTACATGACCTAAAACATATAGTTGAGGCATATCGTGATGATCTTGCGTCACATTCTTGCAACATATTTGATCATACCTCTCACCTTCGAATTATTTTTTAGAGGTGTCACTATTACTGGATTCACCTAAATCCAAACAAGTGTAGTTTTTGTGTTACGTCAGGATATTTATTAGGTTTTCTTGTATCCACTAAAGGGATCATGGTTGATCCTCTTAAGGTTGAGGAGATAGTTCAGTTTCCTCCCCCACACACAATTCCCCAACTTCAGAGTCTTTAGAGGAAAGATAACTTACTTCGACAATTTATTGCTAACTATGCCGAAACAACTAAAGGGTTTATGCGTATTTTGAAAAAGGGGGTCCCATTGTTTTGTGATGAAGTGACTCAACACTCTTTTGAAGCATTGAAAAGTTCCTTGATGTTTTCCCCTCTACTAAGCCTTCCTGATTATGGAAAATATTTCTTGTTATACTTGGATACAATAGATTCCACCATCGGTATGGTCTTGGTTCAGAAGGATGATGCACTCCAAGAACACGTTATTTACTACCATAGTTGAGGCTTAGATTAAACATAACTCGACTATAATCACATTGAGAAACTGGCTTTGGTAGCTTTCCATGATGTCCAAAGGTTTTGTCATGATATTCTACTTCGTAAGACCACCATCATAGTTGTTGTTAATCCTTTTCAATATGTGATGACATGAAAGGTCATCGACGAGAATATTAGTCGATGGATAGTCATTCTTTAGGAATTTGATTTGTACTTTGTTTTGACAAAGTCTAAGAAGTATTTGGTCTTTGTTTGTTTAATTTCAGAGCTTTCGATTGAGAGTGGCAGTAATTTTTCTGAAGAGTCATTGATCAATGATGATCTCTTCCTTATTGCATATTCTAACCCTTGGTATAGATATATACTTGTGTAAATTCAAACACTAAAGTGTCCTTTTTTTTCTTCTCGTGATGAGCATTGATGGATATGCCATCGAGCGCAGAATTATCTTATCATCGATGATATTTTGTATCATCAAGGATTTGACTGCATTCTCCGTCATTGTCTGACTCATGAGGAGGAAAAGATTTTGTTAAACGAATGCCACACTGGAGCATGTTGGAAAAAACCCAGAAAATCCTTCATTCTAGATACTTCTGGCCCTCATTAATCAAATATTGTATAGAGGTGGTTAAGAAGTGTCATCCATGTCATATCTTCTCTTGTAAGATGTGGGCACACCCTGCTCCTATGTTTCATGTTATTATTGTTGGTCCCTTCACTAAGTGGGGATTTTATTTCACTACATGCCACCCAACTTATGCTATGGGGAATTGTTATATCATTGTGGAAGTAGAATACTTCAGAAAGTGGGGCGAATCCATGCCAACATTTGGTAATGATAGGGAAATGACGACACTTTTCATTTTCAACTAAATTGTTGCTAGGTTCGGTATAATGAAAGAGATTGTCACATACCACGAAAATCACTTTCAAAATAATATGATGAATGAGTTAACATCAAATCTAAGATTTAAGAAAGAACATTCGTCACCATATTATCCACAAGAGAACAGTCAAGTGGAGGATATCAATAAGTCTCTTAAAACTATTCTCCAACGAATAATCAATTCGGCCAAGTTGAATTGGCATTTGATGTTATATTCAACACTTTAGGCATATCAAACTTCCGTCAAGACTACTACAGGTTTATCTCCTTTCCAACTTCTTTATGGGACAAAGACAATCTTTCCTATAGAGTGTAAGATTCCTTCTCTCAAGTTGGCAGTGGAACTACTTCCCAACACAACTACACTTGAAGAGCATATTATCTATCTCGAGCAACTTCATGAACAACGTCGTGATGCAAGCTTGAATAACAAGGCTCATAAACAACATGTCAAATGTGATCGATCAGTCCACACAAGAGTTGTCTTCAAAGGTGATCTTGTCTTGGCCTATGATTAAGATAAATATCCCTTGGGGGAAGGAAAATTTAAACCCATGTGGTTCAAACAGTTTATTATTAAGAAATTTTTGGAAAAAGGTGTTATAAATTGGTTGACTTCGAAGGTAATTATTTTCCTAAGCTCAATAATGGGATTTATCTTAAGACATATTATGATTAGGTTGGTCACCTGAGTGTGACTTATTATAAATAATGTGTATTTTTGTTTATACATTTTTGTTTTATGGAAGTGTAGTTTATTGTGGTTCTTCATTGTGGCAGATGTCGAGTGAATATGAGGTTTATGTTGGGTTCATAGATGGTGCTATCCAAAACACTCAGAGGCTTTCTTCTACATCTTGGGTGATATTTACACCCACTTCTCAGTTGATATGTTTTGGAGGTGTTTGTCTAGGAGAACCAACCAATAATGTTTCCAAGTATAGTCTTGTAATAAAATTACTACGTGATGCATTGTCACATGGTATTTCTCACCTCTGGGTTCATCTAGATGCTCAACTGGTAGTATCACAGTTAAATGGAGTGTGCCACATCCGCAATCCCACCCTTCACTGAAAATTCCTTAGGGTACGTCTCTTATAATGACATTTTGATTATATTACATATATTCATGTTCCTATTAGATCTAACCAGTTAAATGATACATTGGAAAATGATGTTTTAGATTGGCATCTTTCACACACATAAATATAAAATCACACACATATATGCACTTGTAAATATATTTGTACAAAGAATATTTACTCCATAAGAAAAAAAATATGTATATATATATATATATATATAATGTACATCCAAAAAGTGATGTCACGGTACAAAATATGGGCCATAGGCCTCAAAACTGTCAAGAATACATCGTCAGGATTAAGCCCTCAATACATAGAGAGATACAAAAATGGGTGCTCTAGCATGCATGGCATCTAGTACTAGTCTAATATATATGCATATTGGCCCTACTATAATTTACTATGACGTTGGCCATAAGTCGGAATAACTGAATCCATGCCCTAGGTACTTCTATGACGTGAGGTTGCATAAATGGTGGTAGATTCTCGATCTCTGCCATCGACACGCTCTGGGTGAGGGACATCAAGTTCCTCTCTACCTTCCTCAATACTCTCTTGGCCTCTTTCAATGATGGCCATGTTATTGTTGTAGCTCTTCCTAGCTGGGCCTACTCTCGCAGACAATGCCTAGTTCGAGGGAAGTCTTCTGGCCACACTGGTCCCACATCTATACATAACAAACTTTTTGATTTAGTACTGTGACATTAACAAAAATATGTTTTCTTTCTTTTT
>SNQJ01S0015572.1:83360-105393 GCA_010110895.2 Picea sitchensis
CTGTGAGTTGTGCCAGGGGTCATAGACACCTCAGGGTCTCTCAAGAAACTGATCCCTACATAGGGATAATCCCTAATGGCTAGGATCTGTTGTCTCCACCAACCAAATAACTTGTCATCATATGACTCTCGTACTTCCCCTGATCCCTAGTGGGGAATCAAAGTGGCCCATATACACAGTGTTGGATAGGTGGCTATGTGCCCTCATACACTCTCCTTTGGGCATAGTCCCGATACTCTTTCAAAGAAGAATGCACAAAGCACTGTTCTGAACCTAAAGTTCTTCTTTCTCAGTTTACACTTTTTTATCTATATTTTCATATAGTTGAGCATCGTTGTTATCAAATCAAAGATCATCGGCTATAGATACTGCACTGTACAATGAATATGAGCACATGAAGTCCTATGTAGAGTAGTGGATTCAGTAATTCACCCAATCAAGTAGAGAACCGCTCTCAAGCCAAGATTCTCTATCTTTTGAAGGGGGACTTGAGATCCCATCTTCTCCATGCTAGCCTCACAATACATATCAATGTAATTGGCTATGTGATATGGCCCTAGAGGGAAGGTTTTCAAATTTACCAGCTCACCCCTCCTAGAGAGAGCTTTCAAGAAGTAAATGTCTTCAATGGTGATTGTCAAGGTATGGACTTCTAGCATAAAGGCCTCCACGTTAGGGTTCCAATACTCAACAAGGTGATTCAATAGTCTTGGTTGGGCCCTCATGAATGGACAATGGAACAATTTTCATAATCCATATTGTTTTAGTATAGCCATAGTTGCAGGGTCCACTTCCTTATTCTCTCTCTCTCTCTCCAATGCATGTACATCTTGAATCATGCAATTTTTTGGGAGCTAGTCCCTTTGTTTTCTCATTTTTAAGAGCATGTATGCACCCTATTTTGAATACAGTTGTGGACGTATGTGTACTAATTTTAGCTTAGCTTGCATACATCCACACACCGAGAACATACAACACGCGTACATGCACATTTGTGTTAAATTTTAGGGCACATGGCCCACACTTTTCTCTAAAAACCATGAAAAAATAATGAATTTGAAAGAGAAGGTGAAGAGTGCTTACTCGGTTCAAGAACGAGTCGATTCCATCCATAGTGGCTCTCCAAATGTGCAATTGAAGAAATAGTTTTTTTTTTTTTTTTTTTCTATTTGTTTTTTAAACAACAATGGTGAAAATGATCCCTTTCACCTTTATTTATATATTTTTGGATCCTATGGTGACCTTGTTTTGACCCTTTTTCTTCCCTATGGTTTGTTCAATGGATGTTTTGAATCTTTTTTGGGATTTGTTTGGTCATCTACAAGTCTTATGTTATTCAAATTTGATATTTTAAATGCATGGGTACTATTTATATCATCCTATGATGAAGCTCTATTTTTTCCATTTTCATATAGGGTAGGTTTTTACCACCTTACATCTTGCATTTTATTGACGATTCCACTTTTCCATAGGGTCGATCCCACCAAAGTGCAATAGATAACCTTCTATGTTGCTTTATAAGTGTCGTAATTATGTGGTAGAGCCTTCCTCTCCATGGATTACCTAGATAGATCCTTGTCTTATATTATGGTATCCATGTTGTGAGTCTTCTGTAGGCTTGGGAGTCCTTTTAGTCCCACCATGAATTTGTGTTGAAGCCTCATCGTTCTTCTTCATATTTTTCTGGGCTATACCTGAGGAAATCCCAAATAGCATGGTTTATCATCCTTCAAGCTCACTTAAAATATGAAATCGACATCTAACGAGAAATTATTTATCCTTTTTGGCCTCGTTTAGATTACATAAGAAAAGGAGACCCCATGGAGTCTTATTTAAGCTCTTTTTAGACTATCTAAAATTGAAAAATATTGTCGAGCTATCTTGTTTCCCTTCATGCTCATCAAATTGAAATTCGAAGGAACGTATGTTTGACGGTAGTATACCCCTTTTCTAGACCGACTGGACTATGTACGAAAAATGAATACTCTATCCCCAATGACCAGAAGAGTTCTCCTTGGTATGATTTTATTCTTTTTCGGGCCCTGGAGACTAAATTTACAAAAAATATCACTCTGGAGTCTTCTTTTACTATTTTTTTACACTCTCTAAAAGTGAAAAACCGTCGATATTACCTTCTTTGAGATCGTAAAACTTTACATTGAAGGAGTCTCATTGTGTCAATCCAAAAAACACATTGCATGTCTCACTCTTTCATATTTGGCCTAATGCCAACTTCACTTTGTTGTTGCTAAAAATTTTAGAGCATTTCGTAGGTTTAGGCCTTGCAACATTTTTCCTTTGCATTCTGACACCTTTACAAATGGAGGAATTTTCTTGAGTGTCCTTATCCTGCACATGTATCCTTGCAATGAGCATCAGTATTTTCCATGCGCTTGGAACTAGTTTTCTTTCCTATGAAACTCATTCCTCCTTTGTAACGTAGTGTTCTTTTATTATTTTTCAAGCTTGTTAAAAATATGAAAAAGACAAAAAAATCAAATATTCCAAAAAGAGGGGACATGAGAACATTCTCTTTTATTGGAAGCAATCTAGTCACCCTTGGACACAACACATCCTTCAGTCTTTTATGCAAAGCATTGGGATTTAGTATGGCCTTAGGAAGATTTTCTTGTTACATAGAGCCGTGTCCTCCTCCATTTGGTTACTCTTCCAAACACATGGAGAGTTTGTGGTGGCCACACACAAGCCAAAATATTATGTAAATAATATGCTACTTGATTATTTTCATATGTCGTTCTTTTTTCCAAGGGGAAGTCTTACAACCAAAGTAGGCCACTTTGCAATACGTCTCTTGAGCTTAATAAGTCGACCATATTGAGAGTCTATTCAAGTGTACATTCAGAATCAATGAAGTTTCATTCCTGATAATCGAGATCCTTCAGTCTTTCTATGACTAATTGTTGAATACCTCATGATAGTGAGTTTTACAGTCCTATTATACTCCTACCTTAGTTATGAAAATATTGAAGATATTGCTTGAGTTACTTAAGCTATCATCTCCAACTACAAGCATTGATGCCTCATGAAGATTCATATCACATTATATTTGTATATCTTCTAATGATTTTGAGATGTAGATTCGTTGTGTATTATTAGAGGCTACAATATATATTGGTTTACACATTAGTCATGTGGCCATGATTACTATATATGACATGGATTTGCAGTGTACTTGATTGGAAGCCATGCTTATTTTGTTCTGAGGATGGGTATGCCTGCCTCGATGATTATTATTATTATTATTTTTCAGATGGCAATCTCGCGAATAATCGTTTGGGATTAATCGAGTTAGTGTCTTCCCATTTTATTAAAGATGTTATAATGTATTTCGGCCATCATTTTCTCTTCTAACCTCACACATTAGGGAGAATATGTTATAGCTTAAAATTCCACTATCATTCATTTTTTACTTTGGCATGCTTACTTACACATCCATCAACCACTTTTGTTGAGGTTCCTCTTAAAAAAGAAAAACATCATGGTGTATTCTCCCTGCTACATATGCAGTGTGCATACATACACTAGATGCATGCTTGACAACCCACGTATACTCTAAAAAGTTGCAAAAATAAAAACTTTCCCCTCTTTCGGGTGGAGTTTATGGGCTATGTCAGGTTGCACAACCATATTACCTCCTATAGACCTTATGAAAACTAATTAACCATATTTTCTCCATATAAAAGGGGACCTAAGGGGGTCATTTGGATATATGAAACAAGAGGCAAGTAAACTCTACCAATTTTCTCCCTTTCATTCCAATCCTTTTGCATCCTTCTTTGAGTTTTATCCTCGACATTCCCTTCCATTCATCCTCATTTATACAATCCATCATTTTACCCTATATTGTCATGTTGGTTATGAGGTTAGCATATTGGGAATAGTGCACTTGGAGTCAAAGTAGAGGAACCCCGGTGAGGTTCATGGAGTGTTGTCGACAAGATTTAGGTTCTAACTTCCAATCTTGTTATAAATAAAAGAGAAGCTTCTCATCCTAGATATTTATGTCTTTATGTTTATGAATGTTTTTCATTCAAATATCTAACCCTTTAGATGATTTTGGTAGCTATGCATATGCTGTCATAGTTTGTTCTATGAATTTATTTCAGGGAAGCTTTGGGAGGAATCCTACATTTCTAGAACGGATAACAAAAAGAAGGGATCTATGACATATGTAAGGACTTAATGTACACATTTCGATCTTCTCCCCCTTACCTTAATTACCATTAGGTTTTGTTGGATTTGGGTAAATTAGAAGAATTTCTGTCTTTTAAGGTGTCAAGGCTTTGCCTAGTCACTAGACCTGAATTAGAGGATTTTTCCCCATAGAAACGGTTCGTCCATCCAAGTATTGGTTTGATTTTTATCGTGATTTGCAACCTGTCTCCTCAATACATTTAGGGACATGTTGGGAATTTGGCCTAGGGGGCATAAAATAAAAACATAGCAACATAACCAAGTTTTGTAATCTCCCACATTTCTGTTTGACCAAATACCACTCGACCATGCTACCCACAATCACCCAACACAATATTTTTGAAAATCGACCTCTTGTTAAGAAATTGCACTATGTCTCAATGAGAAAAACCCTAGTCCTAAAGCTCCTCCAACAAGTGCTTTTTCAGGAAACGAAATGATAGTAGAGGGGCCTGTTATAAAACATATTGTAGGTTGGGCAAAGCCCATCCCAACCACAAAAAAAAGTGCTACAACTTGGGAATACTACACCCAATGTCACCTTGATGTAGGTCCCACACTTCAAGGGTGACTAGGTCACTCTGGGGAGGTGATCCCGGTGAACCTAAGGGGAATGATATGGGGATGGATAGATATGTATGTGGAGCCCCTAGAGGTCAACTATAAATTGAGTGAAATGTGGGAAGAGATGCCTTGTAAGTCAAGTAATTATTTCCCCAAAGATATAGTACTTCTTCATATGATTGTACCTGCCCGAGACACAAGAAAATCCAACTTCCAATGATATATGTTAGTATGGATTAACAAGTTAATATTTATGTCCCTAATTTGCAGATATATATGACAGTTTATATCAGAAAATAAAGCATCTAAATCAGCATACCAATATATAAACGAGTTAAGCAGATCAACATCAAGATTAACAATGAATATAGAATGAAAAATGACACATAAAAGGCAAGAGAAGAGGGTTGTTGTACATGTTAGCACCATGTTTTTCATAGCTAAGGTTATAGGTTTGTCAAAAAGTTTGTAAAGTCATATTTTGGTATTTGAAAGACTAGAGTATTCCTAATTGAGTCATAGTGTGTGTGTGTGTGGTTTGTCTCATGAGATGGTTCAAAGTCCTTGGGTCATTGTTAAAATAAAAATAAAGATCCATGTCAAAAGGGAGTCAATTTATACGTTTGAGGGTTTTTGTGTCTATTTCATAATACATCATCACAAATCATGAAATACAAGAAATTATTAAAGGATGTTTACCACATGAAATAATTTGAAAAGGTCCTTGGTTTTTGGATTTGAAATAATTTCACAAGGTGGGAAGTAGGATGTCAAGGTCGAGTCATAAGTCTAGGAGATAAAGTATTTTCAAAGTGTATCAATAATCATCATCACATGTGATTAAGTTAGTAAAATGGTGATGATCACATATCATGTCATTTTTACCTTAGCAACTGAAAAAATGTTCATGTTGTGCAAAATTGCTACGTAAGTTACTTGGATGAGTTTGAAAATATTATCATAAAAAAATGAGTACTTTTCCCTTTCAAATTTCTTCTTATCATCTCGTGCATGCATCTTCACCACCTTTTATCCATTTTCATGCAACCTTTACCTACAAATTAATCATTTCCTCTCGATAAATATCCAAGAATCCTCTTCTACGCAAACCAGTTACTCGTTAGGCAAATCCTGTGCAGGCTCCCTCGCTACGCAAGCTCTGTGTAGCATTCTTCACTACACAAATTCTGTTGCAGTTTCTCTCGCTACGTATTCCATATTCACTTGTTTTCTGTGTAAAAACCATTAAATCTTATTTTTTCCATGCTATTATACTTGCTCAATAGCCTTCCTCTCATACAGTGAAATATTTTGTGCTAATTCGAGAAAACCCTAGCCCTACTGATTTTCTCTGTAAGTTACCTGTTGAGTTTTGAATACCTCTCTTCTTGTAATAGTTTCAAGTTCATCTTGCAGAAAAATCGATAAAGATATGACAACACAAGAGAAGAAGAAGTACAAGGGAGGAAAATTGATGAGGTATGAGCCAAGAGTCTAACTTTGGTGAATTCAGAACCTGCATTTAGAGTGTATTTTGAGTAGGCTGGGTGCATAAGGTTTTGTGAGAAGATCCAAAGGTATAACTTGCAGTTAACAAAGGAGTTTTCCGTAAATTATAACAGTTTCCAAACAAAAATTAATGAGAAAATTTTCCCATTTTCAGAGGAGACGATAGCTTCTGCAAAAGAGATTCCAATACAAGGATAAAAATGGTTTAAAGGTATGCCTCTTGATCCTGTGTTTTATATTGATTTCCTCAATTCCAAGTACATAAAGAAGAATATTGGTGCTAGTATCCCCAGGGAGTATGTTTTTGAGCCCCATGATAAGTTTTTGATGGTAATCCAAAGGTATTTCACTTGTGAGGGTAGGTTTGACAGGGTATACTAGTACCATGTAAGACTCCTTATGCATTTCATAGGAGAGAGCCCCCTAAACTTAACTTTTTACATGTATAGAAGCTTAGGTACAATGGCAAATAAATCCCAAGCCAGGGTTGACCAACTTAACTTCACTTTTACTTTTTAAAGTTTCTAGTGGTTGAGGATATTAGAAAATTAAAAATGGATTGGGACTCCTTCTTAGCCACAACAAATACCCCCCTAGTCCCTAAAGGACATACCCCCTTATTTGAAGAAATATTTTCCTCTAACAGTTCAGATGGAAAAGGAAGAAGTGTTGCAGAACAGGGGAAAGGAGAAGGAAAGGAGATTGAGGTCCCTTCACCAATCCAACTAGTTCTAAAGAAGGGTAGGAGGTTACAATTCACTGATGAGCCAAAGGAGACACAGACACCCAATAGATCAACTACCAGTTTAGCTGCTAGAAGGCTTCCCACACCCACAGTGCATACATATTTTGTTGAAACTTCAACTCAAGAGATGGATGAGGAACAAATTCAGTCAGGAGAAAGGGAAAAATAAGTCATAGATTTGAAAAATCAACTCAAAGAGGCTCAGCATGTCATATCTCAATTCTACCAAGAAAACAAAGAATTGAAAAGGAAATTAGTTGAGAAGCTTCTTGATGTTGAAACATCACTAGTTAAATAATTTTCAAAGAAGAAAATCTCAAAGGGGAGGGAAGTTATGAAAAATCCTAAGACAATATTTTTAACCAAACCTACAGCTCCTCTACAAGATCCTCAACCAAAAATGTCTGTGAGTTTATCACGTCTGGGACCAACCTATAGAAATTGAAATGTTAAGGTTCTAACCCCCACATAGGTAGATCGATGTATTAGGATGTAATAAGAGTAAATATTAATAAGGCCTTTTAATAAAATAGAATAAAAGGCGGATGTAAAGAGACCTAATAGAAGCTTTTAAACATAGAAGGATCTTCCTCTAGATGCTTCTCTTAATAGACATATTTAAAAGAGCATAAATGAAGATTCGGTATGAGAACCCTAGCTTGGAGATTGATGTAACAGAGCCTTTGCTCGGTGGAGGTTGCCCCCTCGAAGGCACGTATTGTTTAACTTTCTAAATCAAAGTGCTATTTCTATTTTCTATTTAGTATATCATTCTACGTGTATTGTGAAGATTATCTTTGGATATTTTCTTGTTATTCTACCATTATTTAGAATTTTATTTATGTTATATTTTATTATCGCAGTACATCTTGCAAATTAAGTATTCGAGCACTTTCCTTGGCATAAATTGTGGGTATTTTTTTCGGGGTAGAGATGTATTCAGTCAGCAAACCAGGAGATCTATTGTTACATGCATAAACATGTGGTTGAAGGATTCATACCTTGAGGAAATACAAGTGGTTCTTAGCACTTTTATCGTGGCCACCCTTGCCAGTAACCCCCATTGGTACCCCTTAAAGTGGTAGCGCATCAGACAACATTATACGGATGGAGCCTAGATTTCACGAAGCCCTCTTTAGATAAACTTGCTCGACATTTGGTACTATAGTGTCACTTGAGAACAACACTGGGAAGAATCCTCTCTAATTGCACAGGTAGTCGGAGTGTCTGACTAAGGGTGCAGTCTATCCTCCTTAGTTAGTTCCACGAGATATTGGGCGAGTACTACTATTGGACCCCACATGTATATCTCCCGAGAGGAAAGTACGTTAGCACAGGGCAAACCCTTGTCGTAGAACCCTTGAATACTAACCCTTGGGGAACATAAAGCATAATCATACACAAATTAAGCCGGTGAATCCTGACTAACTGCGCATCTATGTCCGGGTTTCTCGATAATCTCTCGGGTTAATTTGGGGATTTCAGCCGCTTCTTGGACAAAGTATAACCCGCCAACTATCATTTTACTTAAAAAATTGACCCAGCGCATTTCAGTTTTAGTGCCCCCATTTTCATGGCCCATACTCGTAGCCGAGAACTAGAGTCTCACTTCAACACCTTGTAATATGGACCACCGGGGCCAACAAGAAGTTGTCATCAAGTGCTACTATTATCCATGATGCCTCCATAAATTCATCGTAAAATGGCAGTAGATGCGGTCATAATGGTGGGGATTTAAACACGAACTGACCACCCAGTCGGAATCTATCTTTGCATCACTCTTGCGCAAGCTCAGGTATCCTTTGATGACTCTTTTCACGATGCACAAAAAGAATGAAGGTGAAACTTCTTCCCATTCCTTTCAACCCCCACATCCTTTCAATGGGACTCAGCCTCCCAGTGGATGTAATGCGTTGATAGCTCGGACCTTGCGGGTCACCCAAAATGGAACATTATTTCTCTCTCTACAACATTCTGATTGACTTGGCCAAACTTAAGTATGGTGTTCTCCATCTAGATCAAAAGAGCGGCAATGGTGGCGATGGAAGCTTCGTCAAGGGTATATTTCTTGGGCCTAATTTGTAGTTGAGCTTTATGATAGCGACGTGACACCAACCATTTGGGCCATTTGAAAAAATTGAGACAATCGAGGCCTGATAGAATGCTTCATATCTTCATTTGATTGTATTTTCGAATAGAGGGCATGATTGATGGTTTCTTTCGAGAGTGTTTTGTCATTGGCCTCAAGGATGAGATTGAGGCCCATGTCCTCATGGATCGACCTCTGACTTGGAGCAGAGAACCAAAAAACTAAAGAAGCACAACACAGTGTTTCCTCTGAAACCATAAGCCTTCCTTTATCCTCACCTAAACCGGTAGAAGCCCCACTACTCCATACCCCATTAAAATTAAAAAAATTGACCCGGTAGAATGGATGACATCAACTCAAAGGCCTCGTTATAATTGTGATAATAAAATATTTCCTGAGCCACAAATGTAAGGAACAAAAATCTTTTTATGGACATCTCAGGGATCTTCGGGAAGAAGATGTTGACACTCCCATGTGCAGGAGTCACAAGAAATCCTCACTGACATGAACCCCTCCCTCAGACCCTCTCAGAAGTGGAACGATCATTTCCCTCAATGCTCTCTATAGGATTCTACGCCCCCAAACCCTCAAGTTAATCGGTTACATAAAAAAATGAAAGGTCATCATTCTAGTTGAAAGTGGCACCGCCACAATTTTATTCATAAATTAGCGTGCCCAAGAAACCCATTACTGCATCCATGCTGTCAACAATTTCCAAATCACGGAGATTGCCGATAGTGGTTCTATGAAATGTGGTAGTATCGAAAATGTGCATCTCCGATGGAATTGACTACCACCTAAATCCCATATGTTTTCTATTGACATGAAGCGTTCGACATTGTATTGAGTCTTGACTGGATAAGGACTTTGGGTCCCCATTCTCATGGATTTTGAGAACTTCTGCCATTAATTTGACCAAGGGAATACAAATATAAATTTAAAGGCATCACTTCTTTACAGGTCACTGAGGTCATCAGTTTTCATCGCATGGAAAAATTTCTCAGAAAAGGTCATTCGGGTGGCATTACCCAACTCCATGCCATACAAACCATATAGGGAGCCACCGGTGCCCCAATACCTCCAAGCCTCCTTTCTAAACATCAAATGGTATTTTCCACTCCCCGAGGACTCCCTCCTTCCTGCGATTGTCCATGATCATTCCATTCCCCTTGTCCCGAAATCGCTTTCCCCGATATACATCCATATAAATGCCTTTGCACAAAATGAAATTGAAAAATAGTCGAACTCCCTTAATTTACCCGGCGTCATCCTTCCTATTACAAGCCCTTACTCCTCTCTGGTCGTCATGAGTGTGAAGAAAGAAGGTTCTTGGAGAGTATGTCCTGACTTCCGTGCCCTCGCTTAAGCCAACCCTCAGTAAAATTTCCCATTTTGTCATTGATGACCTCTTGGATGAATTGAGTGGCACCCAATTCTTTACACAGAAACTTGATCTTTGCTCGGGCTATCACCAAATGCATATGAAAGAGGCGTGTTCCCAACCCAGCTTTCAAACTCATGAGGGGCCACTATGAGTTTTTGGTCATGCCCTTTGGTTTGTGTAATGCCTCCTCCACCTTACAAAGCCTCATAAGACCATGTCTTCTACCCTTTCTCAAAGATCATTTTGTCTTAGTTTTCTTTGATGATATCCTCATCTACTTCAAGAAAAACTTGGACATACCATCTTCTCATGTGGATCAAGTTCTAAGCCTACTCTCTCAGCACCGCTTTCACGAAACAATCAAATGTGCTTTGGTGCCTCAGAAGTTGAGTACTTTGGTCATCTTGTGGGAAAGGATGGTTTCAAGGTGAACCCGAAAAAGATTGAAGCTATGCAAGGCTGGCTGCACCAAAAGACTCTCAAAACATTGCATGGATTTATGGGCTCCTGAGGGGTAATGCTCATAAAGTTAGATTTAAGAACTTCACAGGAAAGATGCAACACCTCTCCGCGAGTCTCTTAAAAGAACTATTTCCTTGGACTCTGACCCAGCTGTTGCTCAAGCTTTCAAACCTTGAAGATAGCCGTGTGCACCACTCGATTCACGGCCCTTCGGGCTTCAAAATACCTTTGTGTTGGAATGTGACACCTCGGGGAAAGGTCGGTGTTGTCCTTATGCAAGAGAATTGACCTTTGGCCTTTACCAACAAAAAAAAAAAAAAAAAAAAAAAAAAAAAAAAAACCATTTATGAAAAATAAATGTTGGCGTTTTTTGCATGCTGTTGATTTGTGAAATTCGGTATCTCTTTGGAAACTCTTTGAATTCATACAGACCATCAAAGCCTCAAGTACTTTTCTAAGAACAGCAGCATTTCCTCTAGGAACAACAAAATGGTGACTAAGATCTTTGGCTATGATTATGGATCATTTACAAGAAGGGAACCAAAGAACAATGTAAAATTGGTGAATTGTCACCTGGAAGTATGAAGGCGAAGGATCCCTTTTCTCTTTCCTTCGGCTGTACGGATTGTCTCCAAGGCATTAGCAGGAATGGCTTCAGATCCCAAAAGTTCTCCTCCGATCGGTAGCTTCGGAACAAGGCTCCTGGCTCCCCTCACGGTACTCGGGTCCCGGGGATAGGCGATACAAAGGCGGCTTGTATGTTAAGTAAAGCAATCGATCTCAAACCCGCGGTGGCACTACGAGCTTCATGCTACACCCCATGATGGGACACTCAAATTCACCAAAACATATGGCCAGAGTCAAGCGTTCTTTCTAGGATGGTATGAAAGCGGGACATCCGTAAGGTTGTCGTTGAATGTGAGGTGTGTCAATGCAACAAGGGAGAAAGCAGTCAAATCTCTAGGCACCCTACAACCGCCCGGAATTCCCTCTGATATCAACAAGGGAGAAACAGTCAAATCTCTAGGCACCCTCCAACCGCTTCCGATTCCCCCTGCTATTTGGAAGGATATATCTATGGACTTTATTACAGGCTTACCCAAATCGGGGAATAAATAAGTCATAATGGTGGTGGTGGATTGCCTGTCCAAGTATGCTCATTTTTGCGCTCTTCCCCACCCTTTTACTGCATCCACGGTGGCTCAAATTTTCATGGACCAGGTCTTCAAGATTCATGGCATGCCGCACTCTATTGTTTCCAATTGAGACCCAACTTTCACAAGAAATTGTTGGCAAGAATTGTTTAAGCTACAAGGAACACAATTGCATCTCAGCTCATCTTATCATCCCTAAATGGATGGTCAAACGGAAGTTGTCAACAAGTGTTTAGAAACATATCTGAGGTGCTTTGCCTCTGAAAAAAAACACCAGTGGGCTCAATGGTTACCCCTCTCCGAATGGTGGTACAACACTACATACCATACAACCACTCGCATGACTCCTTTTGAAGCAGTATATGGACAGAAGCCACCTTCAGTTCTCTCATACTTACCGGGTACCTCAAAGGTCCAGGCGGTTGACCAAACACTTACAGTCTAAGAGGATATCCTTCGTACCCTTAAAGAGAACTTGGTCATGGCACATAATATAATGAAGCAGCAAGAATATCAAGGTCGCTCTGAATGTCAATTTGCAGAAGGGATTGGGTGTTTCTGAGATTGCAACCATATAAGCAAACTTCTCTCAAGGCCGAGCATTTTCAGAAGCTAGCACCCAAATTTTATGGCCCTTACACAGTTCTCAAGCATGTGTGACAAGTCGCATATCAGTTAGCTCTGCCCAGTCAGTCAAAGCTACATCCTGTTTTTCATGTTTCATGCTTGAAGAAGGTGATTGGAACCAGGTACCAAATTCAAACCAACCTTCCAAAGTTAGCTGAAGAAGGATCCATTTGGCTACAGCCAGAAGTAGTTTTGGACTAGCATGAGCGTCGCCTGCATCAGAGAACCATCAAGGAAGTGCTAGTATAATGGAAAGATATGACTCCAGCAGATGCCACTTGGGAACCAACTACCATTTTGCAGTAGTTTCCACATCTCAAGCCTTGAGGACAAGGGTGTTTTTTTAGGGGGCAGACATGTTAAGGTCCTAAGCCGCACATAGGTAGATCAATGTATTCAGATGTAATAAATGTCAATATTAATAAGGCCTTTCAATAAAATAGAATAAGGCGGATGTAAGAAGACCTAATAGAAGCTTCTGCTTCTAGAAGGATCTTCCTCTAGATGCTTCTCTTAATAGACATATTTAGTATAAATACGGGTCGAGGGTATGAGAACCCTAGCTTAGAGATTATTGTAATAGAGCGCTGCTCAAATGGAGGTTGCCCCCTCGAAGAGGCCTGTGAACATTGCTTTCTAAATCAAAGTGCTATTTCTATTTCTATTTCGTATATCATTTATGTGTATTGTGAAGATTATGCTGGATATTTTACTGTTATTCTGCCATTGCTAGCATTTTATTTCTGTTCTACATATTTTATATATCTGGTATCTTGCAAGAAACCTCACACTTCACCTGGAGAAGGAGAAAAAATATAAATATCTCAACAAGCAGTTAAGGGAAGCCCAATACCAAATTATCCATCTGAGGGAATAAAAAAGGATATCAGAAGACAAAATAATCAAACACTTCCAAGAATGCAAACCAGCCATGGATGATTCCTATGCATTCCTTTCCAAAGCCCAGTCAAATCTGAAAAGAAATGCAATGATGCTCATGCAAGTAGGAAACTTGAAAGTGAAAAAATTGACATTAAGAAAGGAAAACAGGTATCTCAAACAAAAACATGCAGTTGAATGATGAATCCATAAGGAGGATAGATCTACTAGTAGAGGTAACAAAGATATGAATGAAGAAACCTCACAATTTTGTCTTTTTGGGGAAAAGAGTTACGACATGATTTTGGGTGTTTTGCTGAAATTTTTCTCACTTTAAAAAGGTGCAATTTTAATGGTGATAAAAAGAGGGAGGACGTTATCAGGTTCAAGATGTGTTATAAAGAAATTTGTTTCACTCCCTATACCTCTGACTCAGATAAGGATGACAACATAAAGCCACCTCCTAAGAACAGTTGCAGATTTGTCTAAGTAACTATCATACACAACACTTGCGTAGAGACCTCTCACTATGCAACTACTGTAAGCACACAAGTTTAATAAGAAAAATAGGAGATGATGGGTATACAGTTTTGAGGTAAGCATAGGTCTCCAACAATTCACTGCCACCAGAATTTGCACGAGTTTCAAGAAAAAATAGGTGCTCTATGCAAACACTGTATGTAGCACTTGTGCAGCGTTAGCTCTGGTTTGCTATGAAAGTGTGGCAGAGTTACCCAAAAAAACACCAAATTCCTCAAAATGGTCTCTAGATGCACCTGATGACTCATCACAACATCCTATTCAAAGTTTTCTCAAGATCTATGATTGTATAAGATATTTTGTTTTACATTAAAGATGGTCAAAATCGAATTTACTATTTTTAGTAAAGTTGTTTAGGAGTTGTTCTCCTTAAATGTAACCAGATCCAAGATTATAGGTGGTACTAGTTCTACTCCTAGTAGCCTATTGTGGAAACATGCTCTTATATATTTGATCACTTTTAATGTAAAAAGGGGGTTGGAAGAAGCAAGGACTTTTTGGCTTGATATTGTAAAAATATTTTGAATTTGGATGAAATACAATTGCAGAAGTCCATAACTTTTCAAGAAAAATATTCTGATGGTGGTGGCCTGAAGTATGTTCTACGTTCTTTGTATGTACATCTTGTTTTCTTATTCTTCATCTTATTTTCATATGTTTAAATTGAAGATTAAAGGGTCTGAAATTAATCTTAATGGTGCTTTAGATTCAAAATATTTAATCTTTGTGTTTATTTCTTAACTTATCAAAATTCATGTTTCTTGGTTCTCTGATTTTGTTATACATTTCATTCTTATTTCACTCTACACAAAAAATTTAAAACATAAAGTTCATCACCTACTCAGCCTTTGTTTCTTTGAAGAGTTCTCCCTAACAGTCATTTTTTTCATTCGTTTTCAAAGGTTGAATCCATTTCCCAAGAGATCCTTCTCCTTCTTTACAACAAAAATATATAAAAATCTCTTCAATCATCAAAACGTAGCCATCAATCTAGCAAGAAAATGATGCAGAACCACTTCTCTCCTTAGGGTTGCGTGACCTCTCGTTCAAGGATATTCAATTCACTAAGACGAATAGGCTCTTCGGGCCCCTGTTGGAACCCAAAACCACTTTACACAACCCCCTTTCCTCCTAAGGCACATGGTCTATGAAACCGACAGGATCCTGCTAAACCCCTGTTCCTTTTTAAATATTTGAATCAACAAGCGCTATATCATTCTTCTAGGCCCTTTCCTTCATGTGACCTCAGGATATGACCTTAGGATAACTTGCTTTGCGACTTCGAGATTCAACTATTTTGAGTGAAAATGACTCCTTTTTCCCTAAAATCTGAACCAGTGAAATCACCTGGACGATATCTATGGTTTGCACTTATTCGATAGCCAATGGATGTGATCCACTTCAGAACTTTGGCTTCGGGAGTTATGAGCATTCCAAACACCTTTTTCCCTGAATTTATTTACACCCAAAGCTACAAATTGAGTTCCATGCATCCTCCTAGATCAATGGCTGTGATTTTCCCTTCACTCCACTTCAGACGACTAATAGTCAACACTCCTCTGTGCTCATTCTCCCGAAGTGTCATTTGTCCGGCATGGATATCCGCGCTCCATGTGTCCCTCTGCTCATCAATGAATCTTGTTGATTTTGGACTTTAGTACTCACAACCTTTGGGATTTCATTGTCTTTTTTCTTATGAAGAATCCTATCACTGAAGTGATGGATCTGATGCCACATCTTCTAACGATAAACGAATCTCAATGCTTTCCTCCTAACATCTCTTGCTCTAAAGTCCATGGATCTTTGCCATGTTTATTGCATAGATCCAATGGTCTAGATTAATTTTTGTCTTCAGACTTCAAGAGTTTTCAAGGCAACTCACCTCATTCCCCCTTCCCGAATAACCAATCAATGAAGTGTTGATCGAATGCCACATGTCTTGTTCTAATGGATGACTATCATTGCTTCGACTCCTAGCTCTTCGAGAATTCTCGGTCCAGACTTACCTTTTTCCTTCTAGAGTACTATTCCTCCAGGTATCCAGATCTGTTTCCATGTGTCCCCTAGTGATTAATGGCCAGGATCTATTTCGGACTTTGGGCTTCGACAATTTTCAAAGCACCAAAATTCAATTCCTCTGAAGTTGATTTCCTCCGAAGTTCACCATCCGCCGCCATGTGTCCCTTTGAGTGATGGATGGTCCCAATCTAATTTGGGTCTTCGAGACTTTGGATATTCCACTCTCCTATGCACTTTAAAAGGGTTTAAATCCCATGCTACTCACTTAGATCAAATGGTTTTCGGTCCACGCGCCTAGATCCTACGGATGGGATCTGTTCTCCTCCTCTACATGCTTATTTCTGTCTGGATGTAGATCTAACAGTCCATATCTCTCCCCACAGCTGATCTAATGGTTGTTGCATCTCCTCTCTATTGATCTTATGGTTTCTTCCGAATTGGAATAATTTTCAAGTATCGAAAGGATGCGGCCTTTGATCCTCCTACCACGAGCCTGAATGCTTGGGTATTGGCTTTCTTTTCCTCCTGAGATTTTGATATTGAATAAGATCAATCCTACACACTCCTTGTGATGACTCTCCTGAGATTTTATATGTCTCAAACACCAAAGGTTATTGGCCTTCTGCTCCTCTCTGCTGATATTTTGTGTGCAAAGGCACTATCCCCCCTGAGATTTTTAATTGGCTCAAATATTTAAGGATCTCGACACTTGTTTTGTCCTTTAAAATAAGTCTTTTTCCCTCATGGGACCTTATTCTCAATGCACACTTGAAGATATATCCTACAAAGTGTTCAACAACTCCATTTCCTTCAACTTCCCCAACACTTCAAAAAGGTGTTGGTTATGTGCACTCTTTGCACTAGCTCAAAGCACTCCTTGTTGAGCCCTTCCTTCAGAGTGTTCAGAAAATCTGAAGTATCTCTCCTTCCTGTCTACCAGAGTGTTAAGTAACTTTGTGGGTGTCTCCTTCTAACACTTCTCTCTTTGAACTCAAAACAAAGTTCTTCTTGTGCACACTTGCACCTACCCAATTCCCACCTGGGAGAGCTCTTAGAGTATTCAACAACTATGGTTGTTCTTTCTCCTACACATAATATCCCCTCCAAGGTGTTCATTAACCTTGAGGCTCGACTTTGAGTATGTGAACTTTTTTGGTGTTCCCTCTTGGCACGTTCTCTTCTAAATTTGACTTGAATTTCATATGCACACTCCTTGCACTGGCTCATAGAGTTTTTGATACTCTGTCATGCACTCCTTGCATTTAGCCTAAAAGAAACCAGAACAATTCCACAAACTCACAGATAGATAATTCTATATTTATCCCTATAGATGAAACCTATCTCATACATATACAACATAAATGAACACACAATTACAACATAAAACAAGCATTCACCACACAGGATTTCATAAACAGTGAAATATGTTCTTTTGTATTAATATCAGAATGTCAGTTACAATGTCTGCAAAATATCAGACTGCAACAAAGTCTCAACTCTTCTCCCCTTAGATTACAATGATTTTATATCATCCTTCAACAACCTCTATTGGGAATACAATACAATTATTTATACAAGAGGGGCTCCTTGAGCCTTCCCTCAAAAATACACTAGTGGTGTCTAATCACCATTTACAATGCCTATCTACTGAGGCTTATGACATTGAATGACCATTAACAATTCACATATGAGGTGATGCTCAAGATATGTACAACTCATAACTCATTAAGGCCTCTCTTTCTACTTCATGTACAAAGGAAAAAACTTGTCTCTATCAAGCCTCACAACATTTAATTTTCTTTTAATTACATTGAATTTTAAAATTCGAGGGAAAAATGAGAGGGATGGCGCCTCTCCCCTTATTAAATGTGATTTTTTGTGCTGAGTAGATGATGTGTTGATGATGTGGAAAGGATTCTCCTGCATCATACTCCATTGTTGAAATCCCTCTGGATCCCAAACTTCTCTCTAGAATTGTCCTCCTTCTCCTCTACTTTGCTTTTGTTCTTGTTGCTTCCCTGCTACTCTTGTAGGTTCTCTTCTTCTGCTCAACTTCTCCATGCTGGAAATATCCTCTCCTGCTGACTTCAACATCATATTACTTATGTACTCTATCACCTCTTCCAACTGATCTATTGGCTAGCTCCTTGGAAATCTACTTTGCTGGTGTATGTCCTTATGTTGATCTATGGGCAGATCAATCTGATCTCCCACTCTATTTTTATCCCCTGTGGAACTTTCTCTCCATTCTGCTGCAAAATCCAATTCTGCAATCTCCTCACTAAGTTTTTGCTCATCTTCCTCCTTTGATAGATTGTCTTCTTCCAGTTCCTCTACTGGTACACTCCCAACTTCTTCTAGTTTCTCCCTAGACTGGAATTATTCTCCAGTTGTTTCCAACCTAACATGTTGGATGTGTTGACTTTTCATTACCACTCTTCTCTCCAAGGCTTCCAGCTCCCTGTACATATCAGTAAGTCCATTCTATTTGCTTCCTCTTCTACTGCAAGCTCTAGTGATGCAGTCATCTCCTGTTCATCTTCCTGGATAAAATTTCTGAGCAATTCTATTGAATGCTCTTCTCCTTCTACTAAGGAAGATTATGATGTCTGCTCCTTATCCTCCTTTATGAAAGTCATTTTTGGTTGTCTCTCCAGTGTTGCATCAGTAGTACACAAACTATTATCTTCACAAACATTTGGCCTCACAACCTCTTCCTTGGATGGTTGTTGCATCACCTCCTCATCTACAGTACATGCACTGGCCTCTGCTGGGCTATGTGGCATGAATATCTTGTTTCCCCCAATGATTAGGATGCATCTCTGATACTCCTCCTCTGTCAGTGTTTTGTTGAGGGGTTCTAGATCCATTTAACTCAACAACAGGAACCAAACCCACCATCGAGGCCTAATTAGACTCTACAACATTTAATAGTGGTATGGTTCTCCAGATCTTGTGATTCAGCCAAAATAATTGATGGGATTTACGTTTTCTTGTGAAGGATTTCTCCTTCGGTTAAAATGTTCTCTTTTTTATATTTTCTCTTAGGTGGGACTAATATAATATAGGGCCGGTATAAACCAACCAGGAAAAACAATGGGAACAAACTTAACTATTGGAGAAGAGCCTGAGCTTGGGATAACCCTTTCACTCTAGCATACAGACAATGATCGTCTACCACATGCCTAGTAATAATACTATAACCATGCAATTAGTCCGATTACTGAACTGAGATACAATTTATCATAAGAAAACATGCATTTGATAAATGATGGCAAGTAAAATAATTCACTCAAATTTAATCATTAATCACATAATAACATAACGATTTATCTTCATCATTAAAGAAAAAAACTGTAAATCATTGCATCAGATAACTTATCAATAGATTTAGTAGCTCTTACTTGTTACAACATCCATTCATGAGATGAAATAAGAAATAATTCTTCTCCACATCCAATCATACATGCATTTGATGAAAAAAACACAAACTTGTCTTTGGTCCCAAAAGGACTTCCCAATTAAAAGTAGCTCCAAAATAGTTCTTAACAAAACAAAAAATGAGGGTCTTTGCAAAAAACATCGACCTCTAATTAACCTGTCGATGCTCTTATTTATAACGTAAAATTAACCAAAAATAACTATTAAAGTGCAAATAAGTGAAACAAAACTTGCCACATGACACTCTCTTCTATCAGTTTTTCTAAGACTCATCTCAGGATATCACTTAAGTGGGTGACTCTTCTCATACTCCAACCACTTGATGAATAGATCCTCACATGTGTTGGCATACGATAATATATGATGTTCCATTGGGGCTGAGCTAATCTCTCTTATCTCAACTACTTGTGCACGATACTTGACAATTCTAGCACTTCACTGTTGCAACATAGCATGAACTTTGATTGGGTGGTCCATGAACTTTCGCACCTGACCTGGTGCCATATATGTCACCTTAGCTATTTCCTTAGCCCATGTTGACTCTTGTTTAGTGTGAATCTGTACTATGTCGTGCAATTTGACAAAGTCATCGGGTGTGCTGAACTTGGGGTGGCCGATTTCTTTTCTTACCCAATTGATCTTGATACAACTTTTCTCGCACTTGGCCCATTTTTCTTAGATTTCACAATGAGGTTCCTGAGCCATTTTTTCCCAATAGTGGGCCTATGTCTTTATGCGATCAAGGCTTCTCTCTTTTAACACTCGAATGTTGTTCTCTTCTGTATCTCGGTCCTGTTGGAATGAACTATTATATTCGACCCTTTCTAGGTCTTGTTGTGCTTTCTTGTACCACCTCTCCATATCTTTTCATGTCGCAAGTTCCATGAGGGTGTCTTCCTAAAGCTTGGATATCCTTGCAGTGAATAGGTGCCGCTCATCTGTAAAAAAAATTTAGGTCTCGTGGAATTTTCTCCTTAGGAACACAGTGACCTGTGTGGTGTCCTGATAATATTACTCCAAGTGGCACAAATGTTCCAATTCCTTCAGGCAAATGACCAAATCCTCTTCATCTCTTTTATATCTATCTAGGGTGGCATCTGTGATTTCCATCTCTGCGCCGATCAATTCATATGTCTTATCATGCTCAGTGTTGATCAAATTTTCCTCTGTAGTGATGAGGATGGAGCGATCTAAAGTGATCCTCCTCTTCTTGGTGGTTCTATGTATGATAGATTTCCTTTTCCAGTCATAAGAGATGGAATGTATGTCGGCTACTTCATTCATGGGTGCAGGGATTTTCTCATCTCCCCAAGTGAGACTATTCCCCAAACTCTTGAAGGTATATACTTGTTCAAGATTGGGTTCTTGAACTTCCTCTTTGTGTTCTGAAGGCCCAACTTTTGTTTTTTGCTCATCGGGGAGTTGAGTACCGATTGAAATTGAGGCATCGGGTGTAAGCTTGGTACTTACTTGATCCTCGACCATTGAGACATAGATTTCTTGCTGTGGATATTCTTGATTTTGTTTTCCCGACCCTGGTTGTTCCTTTAGATTGTCCTCTTAGGTCTCTGCTACATTGGGAAACTCAGTGTTTAAGACATTCTTGACTTCTTGTTTGTTCCGTGGAAGGCCCTGACTTTGAGCATCGGGAATTGGAGAGTATGTATTCTCTGGCTCCTTTTCCTCTTCAATATGTACAGGGGTCACAAGGGATACCTCTCGGCTCTCATCATCATCATATGTTTTTATCAATTCACTTAGGGGTTTTGGCACAATTTCTCTCCTTGATGTTCCAACTGTCTCTGGCTTAGTCGAAACACCTATCGACGATATGAACGGTGGGATTGCGAATTCAATTTCATCTAACCCAATAAATTCATCAATGTCTATGAATTCAAGGCCGCTTGGGCCCGCCTGGCTTTTGTTTGGGTTATCGATAGGGGATACTGTCGTTCCTGAGAGGTTTGGGTCATCTTGCAGCTGATCAATTACTCACTGTGTGTGTTCCGACATGAGTAATTCCCTCTCTCACATGCCTTGATTCATGGGGAAACCTCTATCTTACACCGAGGCTACCAGGGGGGCTTCTGCTGCTTCGATTGCTATAATTTCTTCTCTGGCCCCGAGGGTCCCTTGAGCTGATTGTTATAGGATCATCGCCTGTTCATCCAAGCTCATGGATTTTAACTAGTTCACTTTGGGGTTGTCCATCCTTTCCACCACTTCGTCCCAGTCCTGGGCATTTTCTGTGAAGACCTCATATTCGAATTTGTCATGGGCGTATAGCCAGTAGGACAATACTTGCGAGGTGTGTTTCAAAACCAAAACCTTGGGGTTGTTCTTGCGAAATCAGCCAGTCCAGAATATGAACTGTAATTGGCTCAACCCCTCTTGCTTGGCTTGAG
>SNQJ01S0015572.1:135965-156318 GCA_010110895.2 Picea sitchensis
CCACTATTCTAGAGCCCCCCCCATTAAAGTTCGAAAAGCACGAGGGGGTTTTATGTCCGTAAATTTATTTATTTTGGGATATGTGTAAAAGGTGTGCACTATGTTTTTATTTTATTTGTTTTAGACTTGTTGTTTTATTTATTAATTTTTGTCTTTATTTTTTTTAATATATATATTTATTGTTTATTTTAATATTGTATTTTGTTTTTATGTTTTAATTTATTTAATTTGTTTTAATATTTGTTTTGTTTTGTATTACATTTCTTTTTAATACATGTTTGATTTTATTTATTTATGTGTTTTTTTATTTGTATTTGTTTTAATTAAATTTAAATTAATAAACACTAACCTTATTACTAATTAACTAAATTAATTAATTTCTAACAAGACTTAACCTAGCAGATTTGTCTAATTACCCTAACTTTATGAACCTATTTACTAATTACTAAAATTATTAATTAATCTAATCTTTTATTTATAGTCAATTACCTTATTAAACTAACCAAAAATTTTATTATCCTAAGTTTTTTTATTCATGCAGGGATGAGTGGTGAGAGAGACGTAGTCAACGGGACAAAGGGGCAAGGGAGTGAGGGAGCAGCGGTGGATGAAGGATGCAGCCGGCTGATGGAGGATTGGGTAAAATGGATGGAGGGGATAAGGGGGTCAACCGAGTCAGAAGTCTTCATCATGTGGGCAATGCCAAATCAACAGTCGAAGAATCAAGTTACCTATGATTATAGGACTCTAATAGATCCGATGTTAGAATTAAGTGTGGAGGCACCCTGATTTCCCCCAAGAATGTTTTTGGATGAAGAAGCATGCATCAAATTCTTCCCTTGAGGGAAAGGTTTAGTTAACACAACAAGTTGTTATTGTGCCAAAATATTCTATGTTTCCTCCATTAGAGGGCACTGATGAGTCAGGTGGTCATCTGTGCCAAGATTAGGGAACTTAACCTTCTTCTTTTCATTTTTTCCCTCACCAACATTGTTAGTAGCCTTTTTATCATTACCCCTGTTATCACATATAGTTCAAGGGAAACAGGTTTTCCAAGTTCGCGGCCCGCACAAGAAGCGTCAAAGCGCATCATTTAGAGCAAAAGTTCCGAAGTGGTCGAACTCCGGAAGGCCCGAAGTGTCGAAGTTCCTGAAGTCCCAAAGTGTCGAAGAGTGGAAGCCTAAAAGTCAGAAGTCCCTAGACCTAAAGCGAGCATGAGACGTAGACCTTAAGTGGGGCACGTGGTAGAAGATAAGTAGATTCACGAAATCTTGATTCATGGAATTAACAAGGGGCAGATCTCGTGTGAGCTGCACCAATGGATGAAGATGCCCGTGTTAGTCACAGAGTGAGATTATCGTGGTTTCAAGGCACTGGGTTGACTCTAAGAACTACTAGCAGTGCATGACATCTCCCTGAGCGTTTAGGCCTTGTCCCGATCCCGATGAAAGTTGTTAATGGAAGTGAGAGAGGTGGTTGAAACCTCATCTCACCACATAAAGGAAATTCAAGCCAGATTGTCAACAGTTCAGTTCTTCTATAGGTTCCTACTGAAACACGATTGTGTATGACAGAAGCTCGTGTCTAACAGAAGAATGTGTGCACGTTCAGTCGGACAGGGAGCTCGCTGAATCAAAGTTTTGTTTGCATCATTTATGAGTATATATAGGTAGTTTTAGTATTTAGTCGCCAGGTGAAATATGCGCAGCTTCAAATATGCCTGGTCCTTGTTCACCATCAAAGGGCCAGATCTTAACGTTGTCATTACCCCAGGAAGCTTCTCAGACTGAGAAAGTAGCTGCTGAAACCTTCTCAAGAAAGCTCCTCTGGGTTATCTTTTAGGTGTGCTAACAATAGCTACAGCTGAAACAGTGAAGTGGAAACAATGGAGTCTCCACAGTGGAGTCGCCAGGTGCACAGTAGAAATATTGAAGGGCTCTGATGTCTGATGCACCTTTAGAATCAGAGGCTCAATGTCATTATGCCCAGGGAAAATCTTCAACTTCGTCCTCGGCAACGGCGCCAGAAATGTCGGCCACGGAAGTCACTCCTCGATTGCAGCAGGAGCAGAGCCCGATGCCCATCAGTTTTATGTCATGGTAGTTTTTAATGGGTGATCAAATGGGTAGAGACTTGGGAAGATATCACTCAAACTCAAGGACTGGGTCCGGCATGCGAGGAACAAAGGAGGTCTTGATATAACTTCACTCAGTGGGTTGATTTGAAAATGAGCAGGTTGAAGACTTGGTGAGAGGAGTGGAGAAACTACCTCAGGCAACAAGCCTTTCAGTAATTTGTAGAAGAAAAACTCTGAATGAGAGATCCTCTAGTTCAGATCTTCGAGAAACTGAAAGGGGGGAATTGACTAGATTCTCCAATTCAAAGTCATTCAGTGATAAGAAAATCATAGGGACTGATTAGAAACAATGCAACTGTTAGAGTGATCAAACTCTACATCATCCTATAACAGTTACAACTCGACTGGATTCTCCAATTCCGAGCCATTCTAATGATTATGATTGTGAATCAGATACTTGGGAGAGCCATGAAGGATACAACTAGGAGTCAAATGCACAGTTTATCTCCTATTCAGAACCTGTAAATGAGCAGATATCACCTGGTACCATTCAGATTGTGTATGAAAACTATGAATCAGATTCTGAACTGGATATGAAGGATTTCCAAGAGCATGCAACAGAAACTTTTCCTTTATACATTGAAGGAAAACATTGTGTGGAAATCAGTCATCCTGGGCCTGCAGAAGACCAAGAGAAGAGCTTTCCCATGGGTCTTGTTTATGATGATTATGACTCTAACCTTTGGGAGATCCATAAAAAAGAAGAGGGAGAGCCAAATGAGAATTTTATATCCTTCCCTCAGCCTGTGAGTGAGAAACCATCACCTGGGATCAGTCAACCTCCATCAACTATTCACTCACCTACACTTGCCAGAGACATTCAGTCATGTGTGAACAGTTGTGGGATAGAGCATGTTTTCTGCCACCAGCCCAGTACATTTTCTCACTCATTCTATGAGCCTGTAGGGGAATACATGGAGTTTAATTTCTTCCATGACTTGAAGCCTCCAAGTATTGTCCCACCATTTCCATCTGGAGGAAAGATGGAGGATGTAATCGTTCTACTGTCATAGTTGCATCATCTGCTATCAATCACTGATGGAGTAAAAGAGATTCCAGTTAGGAAGTTACTTGAATGGCTATGGTGGAAGTTTTCTTTCACCTAGCACTTTGTGAAGATCAGTTAGTATAGGATTGTACATAAATAAGCTCCTTCTGGAGCCCATGTGTTTGTTTTCATTTTTAGTAGAGTAGTGTGTACATATTTCCCTTTTTTTTTTAGCAAACGTTTTGAACTAGACTCCATATCCCAATGCATAAGGCGACTGGAACTGCCTATTCTTGGAATCTCGCAGAGAGCATGCCATCCCCTGTGGAGCCAAATTTTATCACATATAGTTGTCAAGGGAAATAGGTTTTCCAAGTTCGTGGTCCGCACAAGAAGCGTAAAAGCGCAACATTCAAAGAAAGAGTCTTGAAGTGGCCGAAGTCCTGAAGGCCTGAAGTGCCAAAGTGCTCGAAGTCCCAAAGTGCTGAAGTGGTCGATGTCTCAAAGTGCCAAAGAGTCAAATTCCCAAAGTCATAAGTCCCTAGACCCGAAGCGAGCATGATTCGTAGACCGTAAGTGAGGCACGTGGAAGCAGATAAGAAGATTTGTGAAATTGTGATTCCAGGAATTAACAAGTGGCGGAGCTCACGTGAGATGCACCAAAGGATGAAGACGCCTGTGTTAGTCACAGAGTTATATTATCATGGTTTCAAGGCACTGGGTTGACTCGAATAACCTCTAGTAGCGCATGACATCTCCCTGAGAATTCAAGCCTCATCCCAATCCTGATGAAAGTAGTTAATGGAAGTGAGAGTGGTGGTTGAAACCTCATCTCACCACATATATGGAAAGCCAGGTTGGACTGTCAAGAAGTCGATTCTTCTATAGGTTCCTACTGAAACATGATTGCGTCTGACAGAAGCTCGTGTATGTTAGAAGAATACGTGCATGTTCAGTCTAACAGGGAGCTCGCCAACTCAAAGCTTTGGTTGCAACATTTCTGAGTATATATAGGTAGTTTTAGTATTTTGTTATGGTCTTTGGTTGAGTAGAGCTCCCAATCTGTATTTTTTGTTCTACCAGAGATATTCTCTGGTTATGTAATCGATTTGAGACTTTCATGTTAATAGAAGTTAGCTTCCTTCTTTTCATTTTGTCTATAAATTTGTTTAAAAAACTTGGGCATAGATGATCCAGTCGAGGATCATTATACTTTTGTAATGGAGGCTTGATTATAGTGGTATCGTGGTCAGTTTTATTCATTTACCTATGGTCTCTTTCCCCTCTCACATTGAATGGCTTGGGCATGGAAGATCCAGTCGAGCCGTTGTAGTTGCAGGATGATGGAGTTTTGATCATGTTGCAGCTATAACTGTGTCCCTAGTAGACATATTTCAGTGTCTGAACTTGAGCTCAAGACTGCTCCTGAGTTTGAGTTTGTCTTCTTTGAGTTGTTGGAAGGCTTGATGCCCATAGTAGGCTCGCTCATATTTCTCACTAATTCTTCCCTCTGCTCACATTTAAGCTCAATTTACTGACTGAAGTTGATCAAGACCTCACCTGTTTGTGCATGTTGGCCCAGTTTTCTAAGTTAAAACCATATTGTCTTGAGTCTGCGCCCATTTGACCTCTTTAAAATTATTCATTGTGACATACAAAATGATGGGTATTGGGCTTACCTTTGACGCAATCCAAGGGTGACTTCTAGTGCTAACATTTTTGGTGCCACTGCCGGGGAACGAATTGAAGACATTTCCCTGGGACAGAACGACAAATATTACTGGTTCTAAAGGTGCATTAGAACTCAGTACATCAAATATTGAAAATTGCACCTGGCGACTCCACTGTGTCAACTACACTATTTCGGTTGTGAATGCCTCTAGCACACCCGAGCTGACCCAGAGAACTTTTTCGAGAAGGTTTTAGCAGCCACTTTCTTATCTTGAAATTTCCCTAGGAGATTGACAATGATCAAATCTGGTCTTTGATGGTGAACAAAGACCAGACACATTCACACTGCATATCATTCACCTGGTGACTCCATGATTAAAGGATCGATTGACGACTCCACTGGTTTGAAATGGAAAGAATCTTGGCTCGAAGGTATGATCCTTTTAATTTCTCCTATGTTCCTGGTTTTCCTAATGTTGCTCCTACTTCAAATGAAATGAATGGGGTGATTATTTTCCCATATTTAGAGAGCGTAAAGAGGACAACCCTGCTCAACATATCCTTGAGTTTCATGAACTCATGCATCAATGGGAAATACATCATGAGGATGTATTATTAAATATGTTCATGATATCGTTAGCAGGAAGTGCTCACAAGTGGTACCACTCCTTACCCCCTACTAGCATCTCCTTCCTGGAGCAGTTTCATGCAGCATTCAATAGGAATTGTCAAAATTTTTATCCCTCTGAGGTTATTTCTCATAACTATTGTAAGGAATATAACGACTATGTTCAAAATATAGCAGATTCTGATGCAGACTGTGAGGATGAAGAAGATTCTTTGGGTGAGCTGGTGTGACTGGTAAAATCACTTTCTGAAAAAATAGAGAAATTGGAGGCAGATCATGCTTGTTGCTCTTATGAATATGTAGAGGATATTATGATCCTTGAAATAGATGTTCTTGGTAGCCCTACTTATGACGAAGAAGTGATTTCGGATACTGGCCAAGAACAAACAACTTGCAATGAATATCCCAATGAAGATGACGAAGAGTAGAGCTCTACCATGGTTCTTGTTTATTATTATTGTGCCTTTGATCCTTGGGAGAGCTATGAAGGAGAAAACAAGGAGCCAAATGCCCAGTTTATCTCCTGTTCAAAACCTGTAAATGAGTAGATCTCACCTGGTACCAGCCAGCCCGTGTATGACAGCTATGAATCAGATTCTGAACTGGATATGAAGGATTTCCAAGAGCACACAACATAAACTTTTCCTTTATACATTGAAGGAAAAAAATGCGTGGAAATCAGTCATCCTCGGCCTACAGAAGACCAAGAGCAAATCGTTCCCATGGGTCCTGTTTATGATGATTATGAATCTGACCCTTGGGAGAGACATGAAAAAGAAGAGGGAGAGCTAAATGAACAATTTATATCCTGCTTTGAGATTGTGAGTGAGAAACCATCACCTAGGATCAGTCATCCTGCATCAACCATTCACTCACCTTCTCTTTCCAGAGACATTCATCCGTGTGTGAACATTTGTGGGACAAAGCATATTTTCTGCCACCATCCCAATAAATTTTCTCACTCATTCTATGAGCCTGTAGGGGAATACATGGATTTTATTTTCCTCCATGATTTGAAGCCTCCAAGTCTTATCCCACCATTTCCATCTAGAGGAAATATGAAGGATGTAATCATTATGTTTTCATGGTTGCATCATATGATATCAATCAGTGACAGAGTAAAAGAGCTCCCGGTTAGGAAGTTACTTGAATGGCTATGGTGGAAGTTTGCTTTCACCTAGGACTTTATAAATATCATCTAGTATAGGATTGTACATAAATAAGCTCCTTATGGAGCCCATGTGTTTGTTTTCATTTTTATTAGAATAGTGTGTACATATTTACCTGTTTTTTTTCAGCGAAGGTTTTGAGCTAGAATCTATAGCCCAATACATAAGGTGACTAGAACTGCTTGTTATTGGAAGCTCCCAGGGAGCATGCCATCCTTTGTGGAGCCAAATGTTATCACATATAGTTGTCAAGGGTAGCAGGTTGTCCAAGTTTGTGGCCCGCACAAGAATCGTCAAAGCGCAACATTTAGAGCAAAAGTCCTGAAGGCCCGAAGTGTCGAAGTGCCCCAAGTCCCAAAGTGTCGAAGTGGTCAAAGTCCCAAAGTGCTGAAGAGTCAAAGTCCCAAAGTTAGAAGTCCCTAGACTTGAAGTGAGCATGAGCCATAGAACTTAAGCGAGGCATGTGGTAGCAGATAAGCAGATTCGTGAAATCTTGATTTGGGGAATTAACAAGGGGAGAAGCTCGTGTGAGATGCGCCAAAGGATGAAGATGCCCATGTTAGTCATAGAGTGAGATTATTTTTCTTCCAAGGCATCGGGTTGGCTCGAAGAACCACTAACAGCACATGACATCTCCCTGAGCGTTTAGGCATCGTCCTGATCCCGATGAAAGTAGTTAATGGAAGTGAGAGAGGTGGTTGAAACATCGTCTCACCACATAAATGGAAAGTCAAGTCAGACTGTCAGCAAGTTGGTTCTTCTACAGGTTCCTACTGAAACACGATTGCGTCTGAAAGAAGCTCGCATCTGACAGAAGAATGTGTGCATGTTCAGTGTGATAGGGATCTCACTGACTCAAAGCTTTGGTTGCATCATTTTTTAGTATATATAGGTAGTTTTAGTATTTTGTTATGGTCTTTGGTTGAGCAGAGCTCCCAATCTGTATTTTTTGTTTTGCCAGAGTTGTTCTCTAGTTATGTAATCGATTTGAGAGTTTTATGTTAATAGAAGTCAACTTCCTTCTTTTCATTTTGTCTGTAAAATTTGTTTAAAGCACTCGGGCATGGATGATCGAGTTGAGGATCATTATATTGATGTAATAGAGGTTTGATTATAGTGGTATCATGGTCAGTTTTATTCATTTCCCTGTGGTCTCTTTCCCCTCTCACATTGAATGGCTTGGGCATGGAAGATCCAGTTGAGCAGTTGCAGTTGCAGGATGATGGAGGTTTGATCATGTTGCAACTGTAACTATGTCCCTAGTAGACATATTTCAGTGTTTGAACGTGAGCTCAAGAGTGCTCCTGAGTTCGATTTTTCCTCCCTGAGCTGCTGGAAATCCTGATGCCCATAGCAGGCTCATTCACCTTTCTCCTAAGTCTTCCCTCTGCTCTTGCCTTAACTCAATTTACTGACTGAAGTTACTGTGGCCCTCACTTCCCTGTGCATTTCATGTCCAGTTCTGTGTTGAACATCATTCATGTTGTTGAGATTTGACCGTTGACCTCCACATATTCAAACCAACATCCACCACAAACTCTGATGGGTATCGAGATTTCCTCTATCGCAATGCAGAGGTGACTTCTAGTGCTAAAAACCCTCCTTACCCTTCTTTACCTTTCCCTTTATTTTCCCTTCATATTTTTGGTTATCCTTGGGGTTTGTCATCTTCACAATGTGTACTTTCGACGTGAGGATGGAGAGGGAAGCCATAGTAGAAGTATGGTTGGCCATAGTTTTTTGTAGCGACAATTATTTCATTTGGTTGGAAAACTCATCCATGGGCTTGTTTTGTGTTGAGCCCACAATACCATTGACATGAGGCCTAGACTTGGGTTTGTTCAAGTCAAAGGTTGACTTTGGTGTGTCAAGAAGAATCTTGTAAAGCATGTTGAATTGTGAATATATCAATTATAGCTACTAAGCCCTCATTATAGCCTCTTCCTAAGAAAACACTCTGAAATTTATGATGTATTTGGAAATACAAGGCACCAAAGACTTCATGAACCACTCGAGAAAAAATGCAGGAGGGACCTTTACTTTAATAAAGCTATTATGGAGATGCCTGTTGGTTGTGGAGCCTGATTAACTTCCTGATTCAGAGGTATTTTTTTTCATCCGTGTTTATACCCCATGAAGACTTTACACCCTGGAAGAATGTACACTCCTCCATGTGGGGGACTACAGGGGGGGTTTCCCCCCCTGTAGGGTCTGGGGGCAAGCAGGCCCTCGAAGGAAAAATTTCTTTGTAAATGTATATTGTAATTTCATAGTAAATCTGGACCGTTCATTATAAGGTCGTAGATATGACGGTAGAAGTTATGTTAGGGTTTTGTTTCCCTAGAAGGCAACCCTCTTTTATGAGGGAAATATATTGCGGCTATGTATCATTGTGAATATTGTATTCTGAGAGAGGATACTGTGAGAGAAAGAAGAGGAAGTTACAACAGGTGTGTTGCAGGTTGTATCCCTTCATTTTTTGGATAATAATAAAGGAAATTTCTCTAGTGGACATAGCCCACACTAGGTGAAACACATATATCTGAGTCTCTATTGTATTGTGTATCTTCTATGTTTTATTTCCTCATTTGTTTTATTTTATTGCTCCACGATCCTGTTTTTCTAACAATGCCATTCTCGGATATGATCAAAGATATGGATGGTGTTATTCTACTCAAAATTGACCGACAACTCAGTGTCGACATCATATATCACCAGTAGTTAAAAATGGTTCAAGAAAACCATCGTCGGATCATTAAAGTAAGAGTACTTTGAGCCATCAAGCTCAATATACCACTTTGAAACATCCCCTATGAGAGTGAATTGAAATAATCATAGCTTAATAGAGTCGTCATTCAATGAAATGGAGGAGCACCATAAGTCAAAAGTTGTAACATGATCATCTTGATCTTCACCAGGCTTGCCTTCAAATTTTGGAATATATGAGGGAAACTTAGTCGGCATAGGAGGCCAACTTAGGTCATGACAAATAGGGTCATTTAACAACCTTGACAAGTTTGGAAAATGAAGAGTTTCTAGAGATAGTAACCTAGATTGTGGCGGAGTTACAGGAAAAGATGAACCTGAATTGTTTTTGGCACCAAGTTGCCAGGAAAAAATTTCTTGCTAACTAGGGTTATGGTAAAAAATAGGGTTTTGTTGGACACTATAAGAGACTTGTGCACTAGGCTGCATCATCGACAAATTCAAATAGTTTGATGAAATACCTTTAATAGGGATTTCCCTCTCCATGGTATTCCAAAAACCATGGTTGAGGTTTCCCCTATATGATCCCCCTGGTATAAGATTTGAACCTTTCTCGGGGTTCCACTGGACATGAGAGGGGTTTCTCATAATTGACATCCATTGCAGAGGTATAGAACCCTTCCCGGGATTTCCAAGACCTTGAAAGGAAGTAGTTCCTTCCATCATTCCTTGTGAAGGTATAAAGCTTTGAATAGTGTTGGTTTGATTGAGAAAGGGGTTTCCCCCTGACAAAAAATGATGATGAAGAGAAGGCGTTATTCCCAAAAAAAACAAATAAAGAGAATGAATTGAACATAACCAAAGTCGTATAGGACTGAGATCCTTGACTTCCCCCACTAAACAATCTATAACTAGAATTGGGCCCAAATGGTTTTTGAAAAGCACCTCCAAGTAAGGGGGGTGGAGGGGGAATATGACCCCCACCATAAGGGACTACATTGTACAGTGTAGAGGTGCCCATGAGGGATTCTTGCAAGGGAGTATTATAAATTCCTACCCTCATACCAATAGTCTGTAAAGTGGAGTAGGTTAAAGTCAAACTTGTGTCAAAACCCGACATCCCATATGAGAAAGGAGTGTCAAACGTGTTGTGTATGGTCGAAGTATGAACAATGGTTGAAGTCATAGTAGAGACTATTCCACTTCTATAAGTGGTAGGTGTATGATGAGAGTTATTCCTTGTAGGGGAAGGTGGGGGAGGGGGTATGCCACCCCCTCCACCTACAGCTAGGATGGGAGTATGAGGACTCTTGGTAGAGGTAGCATCATTTTCTTCCATATCCAGTCTCCTAACGAGATGATGATGAGGAGTACTCACCTCAAGATAGACTATCTGAAAAAGACCTGGTGCTGAGAGGTTAGTTATCTGAGGGTTCTAGGGCCTAATGAATCATTCAACTTCGAGGTTTGAAATCCTAGTTACCTATGGTGCAAGAGTGTCTCTACTATCCTCTAAGAACATGATCGGGAAAAATTTCTTATGGCCTGGTAGCTTCGAAAGAACCTTCTTGATCTAACCTTCACCTCATCAGTGGTGGTGGTGGCTCCAAAGTTACTGTTAGGAGGCCTTGAAGCTTGCGCAAATGATGGATTTGTTTATTGTCCACTTTATGAAATGATAAATCGACACTCTAAGGAAAATCTAGGGAGAAGAACATATCACACACTAAAATTTCCCTAAACATAAATCAAGTAAACAAGAGAATGGTAGGAAGAACAGTTATGCCAACTCACACTAGAGAAACTTACCGGTGCAAGTGTAACTCGAACACAGAAACACCCTCAAGGTATACTCTGCGAAGCATGGTTCGATGTATGTCCTAGGTACCATGGTATACCCCCCACAGTCACATGTTTGAGTACCTATAAAAGGAAAATAGGTTGTCAGCTCGCAGTCAGTCACCAGGCGGGTGCATTCTATAGTCCAGAAGATCGTATGAGTAGGATAAGTCTGTATGAATCCTTTCAAGGTTACCGAAAGAGAATGGTCCGGAAGACAACTGAGGATCCCAAATGGATTCAAACTCCAAGAATCTCCGTAGTCATATGCAGTTAACAGAATCCCAAGAATGACCCTCAAATATGATTCCCACTCTGCCTGGTCTAGATTTGGAGGGGTTATATCCTCTTCCTTTCCTCACCTGACCTCGTGTTTAGCCCATGTGTTAGAGGGGGGTATCGACTAACTTTTACGACACTCAACTTCAACACTCCCTATGTCAAAATCTTAAGTTTGTTTAGTGGCCTTTGAGAGTTTCCTCTCCACATATAATCTAAGGCCCTAAAGCATATTCTAATTGGTGTACTCTATAAACTAAAAATTCTAATTGATTTTAACATTAAGCGTTAATTTTAGTGGATTTATTACTCAGGGGTGCAGTAGTGAAACTCATGTTGTTATTTTAAAGACTAGAAGAGAAGAGTTAACGAGATTTTAGAACATTGTTCTTTAAATGTGAATGAAATAAAACTAGATCCTACAAATGAAGGTTTATCTCTTTTAACTTCCAAAATAAAAACTTTTCAAATGAAAACCAAGATCCTAATATCAAATATATCCTAGGATGTTCTTTCATTCCAGATGCAAAGCAACTACTTAAAATTTTAGGGAAGAATGAAAGAAGGAACTTTGGGTTGAGATTTATTTTCTTTTATAAACACAACCTAAGCTACTACAACCAAATGCACATTCAAAGTAACATGCAAGTGAAGTTAAGAAACTTCTTTTTATTTTTCCAAAATGAATACAAAGGAAAGGGACAAGAAAAACATTCACACTTAACTACAATTTTTGAAATTTTATATGCTTGTGAAATGAAAACAACAAAAAAACTTGTTTTCTTTCTTTTCAAAGCATACCAAGAGAGACAGAGAACAACTAAGAGACTGAATTAGGTCTTAAACCACTTCCAGAAATAAGGGATTCACCATAATCAAAATGAGAACCTAAAGATTAAAATCACACCTTCAACCTTGATAAAATACAGAAAGAGACAAAGAAAACTATACAAGAGGATTTCTTTGAAACTTCATAAATAATATCAGACTTAAATATTGTACAATAAAGTTAACATACATCTTTGGTACTCAGGAGGACCTGAAAAACCAAAGGTTTCCTAGAAGAAATGATTTTTTTTTTAAAACAAACTCTTCAAAAGTACAGACATGTGTGTTGTGCACATACATCCTACAGATGTATGCGAGCTGGGTTAAACTTTGGAGGCGTATGTACACAATTTGGGTATAGAATAGGGCGCGTATATGACTAAACAAACTCAAAAAGAGATAAAATTCAGAGTAACCACCCAGATCAGGAAAACTGGTAAACACCTAGAAGGTGACGAGTGACTCTCACAAACTCAGAAAGCACAAAAAACATAGGAATTCAAACCAAAAATAGTCTCCTAACAAGACCCTAGAAAGCATCCTCATTGGAGTCGCCAATTCTTCTTTGGGGAAAAATCCCTCTAAATAAGGTCTAGTTACTAGGCAGAGAAATGACACCTTAAAAGATATAATTACTCCTATTCCACCCAAATCTAACAAGACCTAACGACAATTAAGGAAAAGGAAGGCTAAATAAAGGTATACACCTTAAGTCCTTTCATTTGTAGTAGATCATTTCCTCTCGTTGTTTTCTCCTGGATTATAGGCCTCCTCCCAATGATGGCCTGAAACAACTTCAGAGAACAATATACAATATACTATACATAATCACCAAGATCATTTAAAGGCTTAAATATTCATGAAATCAATTTAGAAGTATAAATATGAAGACACATAGATTTGGGACAAGAAAATTCTATTTTATTGAAAACAAGATGATAAGAAAAAACCTTAATTTTGCCGACACTGCTCCAAGAACATTGCCTGGGTTCCTCTAATTAAAATCCAAGTGCACCAATCCCTAAGTGAGATCCTCACAACCAACATGCCAATATAAGGAAATGGATGGATTTCATAGGGAGGATGAATGATTGGGAATGTTGAGGATGAAAACTCAGAATAGGATGCAAAGGCTTGGAATGATAAAGGGATACATTTTGGTAGAGTTCACTTGCCTCTTCTTTCATATCTTGAAATGACCCCCCTAGGGCCCTTTTTATATGGAGAAATGATGGTTATTTGGTTTTCAAAAGGGATACAAGATGTAAAATGGTTGTGCAACCCAAAATAGCATGTAAAGTCCACAAGAAAGCATGGATGTTTTTTTATTTTTTGCAACTTTTGAGAGTATATGCGGGTTGTTAGGTATTCAGGTCGCGTATGTATGCGTGTTGCATGTGTATCCGGGCACCATACAAAAAAATGTTTTTTTAAGAGGAACCTGAACAAAAGTGGTTGACAAATGTGTAAATGAGTAGGCCAATGTCAAAAATGCATAGTACTGGCGTTTTGCACTATAACAGTTGGGTATGCTACATGAAATATATGGTTATTTCTATTTCTTTGTTTAGAGAATTTCATGGTTTATTGTGTTCATTGAGAATTTCCATAAGGCATAAGGACTGGAGATATATATGTTATATACTTGATTAGATCTGTAAATATACTCAGGTAATAACAAGAAGAATAAACACCAAACCATTCACTGGAACACTAAACACAAGAAATAGAGAAAACCCCTGAGGTAGGGTAACACCATATATTATTCCTTATGGAAGGATTGCACTCCTCAAGCAATACTTTCTTGTGTATCAACAATATTCTTCTTCATGCCAATTACATTGCTTACATATCCTTTTATAGTATTCTCTATGTCTTAGGGATATTCTAGATAAGGAATCTTCTAGAAATCCCATTTATTATTTCTAAATACCCATTTATTATATGTAACTACCATAGGGGTCCTTATTTAGTACCATGGTGGACCTAGTCCACCTTACATTGAATAGTCTACACTAATAATACCTAACCCCATTCTCATTAGGTACCACCCATATTACCTCCCTAGGTATATTACATTCCACCCCCCTTAAGCATGTTTCATCCCTGAAACATGGGAAGATACCATACGATATGACTGGCTAAGAATTCTAGCTAATTGGTACCAAGTACGACCATCCATCTATCTTAATGAAAGTTGAACATTATGTACAATTTTTTCCTTGCCACCTTGAGCTTTCTCTGCATCGTGTTGAAGTTTCCATGGACTTGGTTCTCGAGCCTAATGTATTCCTGTAGTGTTGGTAGGCCTCCATGCACCATTTGATTGGTTTCCTTTCTGGTTCCCCGTTGGTGCATAAGTGTGTTGATGTGTACTCCCTTGTCTAGATGATTTTTGTTGCTTGATATGATGTGGATGGAAATATACAACAATTGTAGGAATTGGTTCCTTTTTCTTTAAGTCTTCCACCTCTTGTTCCTTGGAGTTAATTACCTCCATAGAGATTTTATTTCTTTATTCCTTTGGCTTTGCTTCATCTCCTTTTGTAGATTCTGCCTCAGATGCAAGTTCATATTCTACAAGAAATTTTGTGCTTGCTGTCATGGGCCATCTGTCTTACTAAGAGACACATCCTACAATATGATTTTATTTTTCTTGTACCAAAGCTTTAGAAACTTCTTTTGCACATTAATATTAATTGTACCAACTGAATCCATGCAAGGATATCCCAAAACAATAACTACATCACCCATATCTATAGCATAAAAGTATGAATGCAACACATATTTATCCATGGTAATATTCAAATATTTAAAAATTTGAACATTTTCCTCCTCAACGTGTATGTTGTGAATATTCTTCATAGGAACTTGCAATCTATTAACCAACTAAATATCAATAAAAAAAAGTTGGCACCTAGGGTTAATAGAAACAATGGAATTTTCTTTATCAATACAACCATTGACCTGTAATATAGATTTGCCACATGAAAATAAACCCTTGTTTCTCCCTTTATCAGCATGATACCATTTATCTTAAAGTAATTTTTCAAGTTCTTCATCAGAAAGTGTCATCAATTGGCTATAGTGATGTGAGTTCCATCAAATGGCCGCATCACCTTGTAATTTACACTCTACCCATTGTTTACAATTCTCTTTCCAAGATGACGTCAAGTATTTTTTGAATTCTTCAATACTAGGGCCATCATATTTTCTAGTAAAAAACATATTTCTTGGGAGAAATCTTCAACAAAAAATAGGGTTAAAAATAACTTACTACAGAAAAACGTGGGTTTTTCTGGAAAAAAACCTAAAAAACAGTTGAATTTAAAATTCTCATAATTTCAATTGCGGGACTTTGTTTAAGATGATTTATTTTTTGATATTCGGTATTTTTCCAAGATCAATCTAAATATCCAATTAATTTCTAAAAATTCAGAGAAGAAAGTCTCATATCTTAGCCTAAAGTGTGTCGCCCCCTTTTTTGTTAAAACAATTCTACAAAAAATAACCAAAATTTCTTCCCTTCTTTTCCCAAGGAAAGACCTATGATACCAAATGTTATATACCTGATCAGAGCTATAAATATACTCAGAAAATAAAAATAATAATAAACATCAAACCATTCACTAAAACACTGAACACAAGAAATAGAGAAAACCCTTGAGGTAGGGTAACACCATATATTATTCCTTATGGAAGGAATGTACTCCTCAAGCAATACTTCCTTGTACGTCAATATTATTCTTCATCATGCAAATTTCATTGCTTACATATCCTTTTATAGTATTCTCTATCTCCTAGGAACATTATAGAGAAGGAATCTTCTAGAAATCCCATTTATTATTTCCAACTACCCATTTATTATATGTAACTACCATAGGGGGCCTTATTTAGTACCATGGTGGACCTAGTCCACCTTAAATTGAATATCCTCCACTAATAATACCTAACCTCCATTATCATTGGGTACCTCCCATATTACCACCCATATTACCTCCCTATGTATATTACAATATCACTGCACTCCTTTTTTAGACACTTCACTTCCATAAAAGACTCACAAAAGAAAAATATCCTTGTATTGATAACTCTCCTCCCACCACCCCTAAATAATAAATCTAGTTGGCTTAACCCCACAATATGTATACCCCTAGTTTAGTTTTAAAAACATTCTCACCCCCATAATACCATATAATACATAAATTGGATTACATTTTAACTATTTTTAAACCTCAAATATCAACCCATGAGTTATGATATTGGTTTGTTAGTTATTTCCCTATGAGAGAAACTTACATTTACTTAAGAGAGCAAGGACATGCAATTATGCAATAGAATATTGGTACTTTCACTATAAAAAAATGAATCACATAAAGAGGCGAAGCCATGTAAAGGAAATCATTATTGTTCATTAAAATTAGCATGAGGAATCTTTTCATTAACCATAAGATAGTTGACTATACTAAGATTTTATCCCATATCAAATAAATAGAAATAAACAAATAATCTCAATGATAACTTTATAGTATTAGTGGACTAACCAAGAATGACATTGGAAATAAATATTCAACAATAATCTTTGAAGCAAGTAAATGGAAATTATGCAAGCCACACTTAGTAGTATAACTATGAAAACAATATTTACCAATAAGACAAAATAACAAATAAGCATCACATTCAAATATTTCACTATTTTTTCTATAAACAAAATAGGGAATTAATAGTTTATACACCTATGGTATAAACAAAGCAAGAGACTAATTGAATCATTGTGCATGTGAGGCATTATCATCAAAAATTTATACAAACAAAATACATACGAAGACATCAAATTTAAAGAGATTAAAGTTGAAGTGTTCAAAGGAGTAAAAAGTGAACGAGGGAAATTAGTCTCTTCAAGGTTTATTTGTAAGACACTCGACCCCCTAACCCTTCCTTAGGCTAATGGGATATCAAAATTGTCTCTTTTCTTTCCTCAAAACCACCTCTCTTTATATCCTCTACAATCCAATTCTAGTTTCTTATTCCATTTATTCTCATCGATAGCATTCCAAAGACTGTAACCTTGCTCCAAACAATCTATGGATCAAAATTTATGGCCTTCTAAAGTTTCTAGGCCTTCATTGGACAAACCACCACACTACCATGTGGCTCCACATCACTTGTACCAATCCACGTGGAAAAATTTGGTGTGAATTTGGTTATTGGTGTGGATACTAGCATGGCATTGGCCACCAACCCACCAGGACCCTTAGCTCTCCCACTCTTGACACTTCTCAAACATTTATAATACCGGGTATTATGGGGTATCATCCCATCGAGGTACCTAACCATTGAGGCACCAGACCACTAGGCATTCGAACACTGGGTAAACTCACACTTCACAATCCCCAAGTTCCCTGTCTAGGGGATAAGCTAGCACCCAAAACACATGGCCTCATCCTGAGTTGCCACCTGGATGGAAATATGGCACTCATGATGAGATACAGATCGCTTCCTAAACATTCTAAATTATGTTGACACATGGAACAATATCCACATGAAACATGGACCAAGCACCACGTGACACATCATCATTGAGCATAAGGTTCTCCACTCGAGTGCTAACACCTATTCATTTCACATTCGTTTGATTGTGTAATCCTATGTAAGTGACACATTTTCTCCCTTACTCGTAGTTAACAAGGGAAGTTTGGAACCCTTCTCGAAACCCTACCCCACCGAGGCACTAGGGCACCAAGAATTCCCAAAATAAACATCGATTTGGAATTATTTTGGGGGTCCAGTACTACGGTACCCTGGGGCATTAAACCCATCTTGAGATTATTAAGAAATCAATGGTGGTGGACCCTTCAACCTTAGATCCAAAAATTGATAATTAAGGGCACCTAAACACTAGTACTCGCCCAACAAGGCCCCATGCTAGAATCATTAACAAAACACAGATCAAAATGTATCATCCTCAGAACACGTTGGTTTCCATGCAAGCAAGGTACGTCACATTAACGTCAATTCTCTATCCTTGTTTATAAGAAATAAGTGCATGGAACCGTGCGTTGGAACTATGCACACCAGGTAAAAAATATCGGGTGTTAATTAAGGAAATTCAATGCGACTCCTCCTATTACTATGGGGTTTCGATAGCCTGTGCAACATACCCATGACCATCAATAAAAAAATTTGGTTGATTTCTCAATAATGAGACTCCCCGGAGCTGGTAGCAGCAAAAGCCAATCCTCGAATCACAGGTATTCTATTTACCTACCCGATTCTCTGTACATAACCGTGGTCTGACGCAGGCGCGCCAACCATGGGTACGTCCGCTCACAGGGTCTTCTTCTCCTCGCCCGAGGAACTCTGAGGTTCTTCTATTTACCTATCGGGACATCTTCTCCCACAGTTCTCTTCGCGCGATCCCCTTTCCTTGATTCATCGGGAAATCGGAGCTCGTGACTTCGCGAGTTCAAAGGTTGAACACTGGGTTCTCGGATCCCCGAGATCCGATGATCAGTCAACTCGTTGACTTTCCCCCGAGGGATTTCGCTACTCGCGAACTCGTGACTTTAAATGCCCAATACTTGGGCTCTCACCCCGTGAACTCACGAGTTCGCGAGATCTCCCCAATCTCTGCCACCTTTCCTCCCCATATGGACGGCTCACAGCCTCTCACTACTTCGCTAATTCACGACCTCATGTCTCGCGACTTCTAACACCAACTACTTGGGCGTTCACCCTGCGATATCCCGAGTTCGCGAGATCTCCTCGATCTCCGCCACCTGTCCTCCCCAGATGGGTAGCTCACAGCCTCTCGCTACTTCGTTGCTTCATGACCTCGTGTCTCGCGACTTTTAACGCCAACTACTTGGGCGTTCACCCTGCGAGATCTCAAGTTCACGAGATCTCCTCGATCTCCGCCACCTATCCTCTTCGGATGGACGGCTCACAGCCTCTCGCTACTTCGCTGCTTCACAACCTCGTGTCTCGTGACTTTTAATTCCAACTACTTGGGCGTTCACCCTGCGAGATCCCGAGTTCACGAGATCTCCTCGATCTTCGCCACCTGTCCTCCGTAGATGGATGGCTCACACCCTCTCGCTACTTCGCGACCTCGTGTCTCGCGAATTTTAATGCCAACTAATTGGGCGTTCACCCTGAAATATCCTGAGTTCGCGAGATCTCCTCGATCTCCGCCACCTGTCCTCCCCAGATGGACGGCTCACAGCCTCTCGCTACTTCGCTGCTTCGCGACTTAGAACCTCCAAACTTTGGGCTTTTACCTCGCGAATATTTGAGGTAGCGAGATCCCTGGATCTCTTCCACCTGTCCTCTTCGGATGGACGACTCAGATCCTCTCGTAGCCTCGCCATTCGTGACTTAAAGCATCCAACTTTTGGACTTCTACCCCGCGAGCCCCGAGCTCACGAGATCTTAACCCTCGTCTATCTCCCTATAGATCTAACGGCTGTCAGGTTTCCTAGCTAAGATCTGATGGTTCAGATCTGTCCCGATGCCGTGCCCTTTTCTACTTCTCTTTGGACGTGGAAAACCAACGGTCCAGATGTTCTCATGGGGCCTGGGAATCTACGACTCAAACCTCCTCGCTATTCTCGAAGATGGAGGAAAAAGAATTAAGGCAACTAACACCCTTCATTCATTCCTTCGATTTAACGATCGTGAATGTCCACCGACTCTCCGACAAGATCTCGTCGGTTGATCAATATTTATCCCTACGTTGTTACTGCGGAATTTAAGAGGGTCGTTCCTCTTTATACAGGGTTGTTAAGAATTATGCATTCCCGTCCCTTTTTCTGGGTCCCTTGCGAACCTTTCTAAAGAGGAACTCTCTGTGAAGAGATCTGTATCGGGTATCCCTGAGACAGATAAGGGAAAACAACTTCCCGAGAATGGGTTGGGCACCTAACTCAGTTCAATCTAGTCATAAATGCAATTGCTCCATCCACGCACATCATGCGTGGTTCCCTCTGATATGAGCATATATCTATTCATTCTCATCAAACACTGCATAGACATTATTTCACAGAAATCATTCATAATTTGACAGTTCTATGAGCATATATATACATATACCAGTCTATGAATTTCAA
>SNQJ01S0015572.1:164082-182019 GCA_010110895.2 Picea sitchensis
CCTTCCACCACCATCGTGGTCTCTTTTCTGCACATCCCCTCTCAGCAGTCCTGCAATAAATTCAAAATATTATTCACATTCATTGACCTCTTCCTATAGGTCTATTTACATCACATATTCATACTTATGAGTTTGCCATAGTCCTTGGCCAGTCCAGTTATATTTACAATCTGGGGGAAATGGGGTGTTACTGCCTGGTTAACCAAGGGCTCCTAACTCTAGTTCCATGTCACCCAATAGTGATTGAATGGATATTGTTCAACCTCCCTGCCAATCCAATTGTCACTGTTACTTGCCAATTCAAACATGAATTAAATGGGTTATATTTTATGTTTTGGACTTAGTAGTATCGCATCCTTATGCTACATCATCAATATCGGTTTTTAACCTTACCTCCATGGGTTTTTTATCCCATATTCTTAATCAATAATAACACCCTATTGAGGACTCTGATAAAAGGTTTTATATACTGCAACCCGTTTATGTAAAATTTAACAAGATGAAGGGTCTAGGAGAAAGAGAACAAGAGGCTAAGGGAAATACAATATATCTTAATAGTGTAAACTCAATAATAAACCTTAGACATTTCTCACATAGGTCTCATGTTATTCAGTGAGATATAACCTATCCATTACAGGTTGTTTGTAATTAAACTCCCAAAGGAAAAACAAATTATAAATCAGTTTACTGTGCATACAAGAAGAATACTCCCATGCACTCCTTATTTAATTATTCATTACAAAAGACAAAAACCAGTGAGGAATTATCAATCATAATACGAATACTCACTAGGTATTCATTTTGTCCTTATCTAGGTTACTAGTAAGCCTTGAAATATATTACAAATCACACTGATACTCATACCTAACAAGTACAGTAAAAACACAAAAGAGACTTATCTTTTATTAGAACAAAGGTTATCCAAACCACCTGACTATGGGTGAGCACTTTTCCACCCAACCATATAATCTGCTACTCAGTCACTTTTAATTGCATGCCACCCTCATGCGAGGCCATGATACCACTAGGGGACTCTTACAATTGATTCAACCAATCAAAGAATGGATCAGGGATGTTACTCTCCCCCACTCCACTGGAAACAAAAATAGTTTCCCCACTTTCCCACTGATCTCGGGACCTCCACAGGATTTATCATATGTCTTCACAACTATATTTCCTCTGCTCAAGGGATTCCTTTCACAACTACATTGTCCCTCTGTTCCCTCCCTTTATAGTGTCGGTATATTTCTAGCAAGCCTCAATATCACGGTCCTCTTTTGATCTATTCTAGATTTTGGGTCTTCTCTACTCCATGACCATTCATGTCCTGGGAATACTCCCCAGTTATTTTCTCAAAGTTTCACACTAGAACTCTTTTTGCTCGTTCTTTTCGTTTTTCACTTTCTCCTCATGTCCATGCAATAATTCTCTTCTGATTCTGTATGTTGATTCTCTTTGTAGCACCCATTTCTCTTCAAGTCTTTTTCTAAGACCAAAAAACAACTCTAAACTCTTCCAATCTCAACTCCTCTTGAACCCTCCCATGTCTTCTCTTGCACTCACCCATGAATTCCTTTATTTTTTTAGAATCATGGAGGTCAATCTGGGAAACATGGTGGTACTCTATGTCCACCCTGCTCTTCATCCTTGTATTCATTAGGGGTGGTTGGTTGTTCAACTACCAAACCCTTGTCATTAACTAATTTTATTTAGCAGCAAGCTAGAGGAATTATGGTTATTTCCTCCACATCATTCATCAAGGTGGCTTGGGATATTTTGCACCTGAATCCCATTTTCTTCCCCCTCACTAATGCATCTCATGGTATCATGGATAGTATGCATGCTCCACCCATCAGTCAGTTGTGCGGCATTTTCATTTAAAAAATAATACAATTAAAATGTTGGTATATCATGGCATGCCAATCATTAGACTTGATTAATTACGTATAATCAGGGGTTTAGAAATGAGGTGTTACACTTCCCTCCCCTCTCAAAAGGAACATTGTACTTGGTGTTGTTTGAATCTCAACAACACCTTCCATGCCTTCATCTTTCGGTCACTTTAACAATGTCTTACTCTCCTTGGTTTGGTCCTCTCCTAAACTCTTGGAATTTTAGAAATATGCCTATAAAAATCATCAAACAACATGCATATTAAAATAGATGACCGATATGTATTGTCATCCACCCAAAATACGTTGTAACTCAACTTTAAAAGGGATATTATATTCTCTCTTTAGATTCCACAAAATATTAACCTCATCATATGCTATTCCCGTCACAAAAAATGCAAGTATGTGCCTTCTTCTACAAAATCGGTTGTTACAGGTGTTCCTGTAGCGCCACTATTTTTCCTATATCATATACATACAATAACCATGAGATACTACCATCAATTTCAATCAAAAATTATTTAAAATATGCTACCACAAATTTCCAATTTCATTTATCTGTTTTCAAATCTATTCCATATAGGAACTCATATCCCACAAGTATGAGACTTCCTTCTCATAGTAGTTTGTCTCTTTTACAAACAACATGCATCGATCTTCCTTATGGGATTATATTGCTTCCATATACAAAACCATTTTTCCTGTGATTTCAATGTTCACATAGCCAACAGATGGTTAGTTTCTCATGCACTTTACAATGGCTCACAAACAATTCTTAGAATTATGCATACTAAAAATTGCATCACATTTATCTATTCGATGATATGAACAAAAAGGAGTTATCATTCCTCACACAAAGTATTCATCTAGATTTGCAATATTTAATATGGGTGCACTTGTCAAAAACAATTTCAACTACTGGAAACTTTCTTCACATTTTGGAGTCCATTCAAACTTCACTCCCTTCTTTTGAAAATAAGTGATTGGGCTTGCAATCTTTAAAAACCATTTTATGAATCTTTGGTAATAACCCGTGAGACCCATAAATGATCTGAACTCTTTCATATTTCTTGGCACTTCCCATCATCTAATGGCCTTTATATTCTCTAGGTCAACTTCTATCCCATCTTCTAAAATAATATGCCCCAAGTAATGGATCTTATTTTGATAAAAAAGATGCACTTACTTAGCTTGGAATACAATTTATGCTCCCCTAAAACCTTTAGCACCATTATGAGATTCTCCTCATTCTCCTCTTCATACTTAGAGTAGATGAGAATATATTCTAAGAAAATAATTACAAACTTATCCAGGTATTCCCTTAACACTCCATTCATTAGACACATAAAAACACTCGAGGAATTTAATAGTCCAAATGGAACTACTGTAAATTCATAATTCCCATACCTTGTTCTTAATTTTTTTTTATTGATATCTTCTTCCTTTATCCTCACTTGATGATATCCCGATCTCAAGTCAATCTTGGAAAATATTCTTGCACCTTTCAACTGATCAAATAAATCTCTAATTCTTGGTAAGGGATATTTGTTCTTTATAGTGACCTTATTCAGTTGTCTGAAATCGATACACAACCTTATGGTTCCATATTTCTTCTTTACAAAAAACCTGGGGCTCCCCAAGGTGACACACTTGGCGTATATACCCCTTCTTCTTATAGCTTCATATGCAACGCTTTCAATTATGGTGTGCCCATTCCATAAGGCATCATGGACAATGGTTCAGCTCCTAGAACTAAATCAATGGAGCAGTCAATGTCCCTCTTCGATGAAAATCCTAGGATCTCCTAAAAAACATCTTCAAAATCTCTCAATACCATACGATATTCAATACTTGCCACCTTATCACTAACTACCTCTTCCATGTGGGCTGTTAAAATTTGACATCCCTTCCTAAAACTCTTTTTCAACTACATGGCTGAAATTTCTCTAATAGCTACAACTCTCAGAATTCCTTGAATCTTTCCTTTCTTCCATTTCGCATCAATACAATTTATAGTCTTGTTACAATAGTCCATGAAAACATAGCCTTTTTCCTACCAATCCATGCCAATTAGACAGTCATATGAACCCATAGGTATAATGTTCACATCTACATTTGAGTTGAGACCATTCATGTCTATCAGACACTCTTTAACCAACTCAATGATCTTTATATTAGCCCCTATGGCCAACTAAACTAACGAAGATTTCTTATGCTTACTCCTTTGCAAGTGAAATATTTCAATAATGATGAATTTTATGTAACTATGGCTAGCTCCACAATAAATTAAAATTTCTATGGGATGGTTATCAATATTACCTTCCATTGCAATCATAGGGGACTAATAATATGCTTACTTTTTGTCCAAGGATGCATAAATAATTGTCATTCTTCCTCCCATATCTTCCACTATTTCATCCTCCTAAATGTTGTGGATAGTGCTCATTATTTTTCCTTTGTTAGGGCAGTCCCTATACAAGTGATTCCCATCACATACCCAACATTGTGCAAGATGCTACCTTAGCCTTTTCCAAAAGAATATGTTGTCTTCTATTCATTTTGGGTTGAATTACCATGTTGATTTTCTAGAGATTTATTCTTGAAAAGGGGTGGCTTAAACCATTTCTTCCTTTTCTCACTCTTTCCTTTCATCTTATCATTCCAAGTCTTTTGAAATACTATCCTCCCTCTACTTTGATCTCCTTATGGTATCCTCCAAAGTCTCTGGGTTATCATATTATATATGGTCACTATAGAAGGACAATAACCCATTAAGAAACCTTTCTTTTTTTTCCTTCTCATATTTTATGAACTCCACATACTTCATCAACTCAAATAACCTCCTCTCATACTTATTCATTGTCATGCTTCTCAACTTGAGTTCAAATAACTCTTTCATCTTCCTCTCATAGTAATTCTTAGAAAAATATTTCTCTTGCAAATATCATTTTAACTGCCTTTGTGAGAACCTCTTCTCATAAATATGCTTGGATTTCTTAAGTTGATCCCACCACATGGACACCTTTCTGTGCAAGTGGTAGGCTACAATTCTTGTTTCTCTCCTGGAGGGGTAATCATGCAACTGGAAATATTTCTTCATTTCCAGCATCCAAGCTTCAACCTCTTCTCCCTTCCTATGATCACCATTAAAAAAAATTGTCTTGATATTCCTTAGTTCACCTTGCAAGATGTCTCCCTAAGGCCTTATCCTTTTCCTCCTGATAGGGGACACCCTTGGTCTTCTCCATGGCCCTGAACTAGCATGATCTCTCCTAGTGGATTCTTGGCTTGTTTCTGCAACATGTTCAAACTTTGAAATATCTCTTCTTGAGAATTCATTATCCTTACATTATCATCTCTATATCTTTGTACCTCTCTATCCATTATTCTCATAGTTACAGGTTCTTGCCTACCTCTTCTTCCATTAGACAATGTCTGATCATTTTCCATGCTGACATGCAAACCTATGAATTCTTTTCTGTGACTGTAGGACCCTTGGGAATATTACATTGTTGTGATTCTCATACAAGAAAACAAAATTCCTTCTTGAAACTCTAAACTCTATAGAAAATGTGCATGCAAACAATGTTTTATTAGACAAAAATAAATACATATGCAATTTTGGAAAAGAATGCATAAATATTTTTACAATTTAATTCCACTGGTCACCTTATTTTGCGTTGATTGTAAGATTTTATTCTCAAAATAATTTTTTGGTTTAATATATGGATTCTCCTCCTCAATACCTTTCCATTGACTATTCATTTTCCCAATTATGGTTTCCTAGTAGAAAGTTACAATCTTTAGAAGTTTTGACCATTTTCCCCTTTTTAGCCCTGTATGCTACAAGTGTCCTCTTTCTCTCCCAACACATTTTTATATACCTATAACTCAAATATGGTTCCATGGATAGCTTCTATAGTCCATAAGATTTTCATAGACTTCTCTTGGGCCCCAAACTGACTCTTGATCTAGGCATTATGCCCTCTAAAAGAAATATAGTACTAAGTTTTACCCTTGACCATTTTGGTTGTAACTCCCTCATACAAGCTCAGTTTGGCGAACAATTTAGCTTTTTGGAAAACGCTCTCTGAGATCTATCATTTTAGAAATGTAAACTCTATGTCCTAGGAGAACACATGGTTTTATACAAAATTGATTTTCTAAAAACGTTGTTTAGGCCCTCAAAAATGCCTTGCAAGATGAAGACCTTTAAAATTTGGAATTTTCATGGAAAATTTTACTAAATTACTATTGTAATAGTATTTATATCCAAACTGTTAATCTCAAAATCAGGATTATCATTGATCTTCATAGCCTTTCCAAGTCATAGCTATACCTATGAAATCCTTTCAAAAACTCTTTCTCGAACTCTTCCCATCAGAAACTCCAAGTGGTTGCATACGTGGATCTCTCTGAAACCCGTGGTCTAAAAAACTATTGGACCCATCTCATTGGAAATAGGGGTTTTCCTTTCCTTTTGACCTTTCTAAATACTGAAGTATGATATCCTATCTATTTCTTTCTATTAGAATCACCCATCAGAATAACTCTCCCTGAATGAACCCTCCTACAGCCTCCTTTTGACAAATTATCAGAGACCATCATAATTCTCTCCTTTCCAAAGACCTACATCTGAATGCTACATGGAACTCACTAATTCTCTCTCCCTTTCTAACATGTCCTCTAACATGCCATGTTGATGTGGAAACTTACATGGTATTCTCCTTCACCCTCATCCCTTCCAAGGAAACAGGCTCATCTGATAGATCAGACAATCAACAATCATGTCGTTCAATGACCACGATCATCTTAGGCTCCTAAAACTACGCATTGGTTGCCTCGGTCGGACTGAATTTGTAGGATGACAAAACATTCCCAACCTTTCAAATCATCTCTTCTGAAACAACTCCCACAAATCCAATGGTTGGGAAAAGATCTAGTTGATCTGATGACTCTTGTTATTTTAGGCTCGGGTCATATTACTCCTCCCTTCGAACTCAACTTCATGTCTGGATCCAAGTATTTCTAAAACCATCTTCCTTGAGGCATTTTGGGAATGCCTTGATTTTATCTTCTATGATTTAATCTCGAATGAAAATTCTCCAAGTTGAATTAATCTAGGTTGTCAATCCGTGAAACTTCATGACCATCATGAAACTCACGGGATTTCGAACCTCTAGGCCAAAATCCACTCCGGAACTTGAAACAAAACTCCATGAATTACCTTATTCAATTATTATGAATCACTTAAACTAAAAATATGCTCAAAATTTTTGGATCACACCTCAATTCCCCATTTTCCCCCAAATTCGTCACGGGAAAAAATATGGAACCATGAATCTTCTCAATTCATGTTGGCTCCTAGCCCATACAAGCTTAGTGTTGAGCCTTGAGATTTGATACCATTTTTTAGTGTTCCCCAACTTAACCAAGGAACATTACATGTGGAACTACACATAGAAAACAAAAATTTCTTTTGTTGATAAAAATTATGTAGCTTACCAGCTACGACTTATTCACTTATTCAACTAATTTATGGTACCTATAATTAAATGCATCTACAACACTCTAAATTAAAATGAATGCAACTAATAAATAATTCACAACAAAAATTAACCATTCACATATACATACTTAAGAACAACAATTAATTTCATGGAATAACTCAACAAATAGTTAAACACTTATCTTTTATAAAATGTTTGTGAAACCAACTGCTTGGGAAAGATGTTCCAACCAACCATAGACTTGTTGTTCTAGTTCTCAATAGCAAGTCACCCCCGGGTTGGGGATAGGAATCCACAAAAGAAGGGTGCCTCTCACAAGTCCATATCACACAACCCACTGGTTGTATGGTTCACCTTCAATTCATGCTTACATGCATACTGTCCTTCTTAATGTTGGGGATTTTTAGACCTAGGGCTCATCTAGAACTGTCTAACAAAACCCTAAAGCATTGACATATCAATCCTCGGCTAAGGCTGAGGAAGTTGTCACCCGAGATGCAGAGAGTATCACCGAGAATATAAGGTCTTGTGACAGGGATGAATGACTAAACATACGAAACATTATTTCAATTGGAATCAATATAACCAAGATTTGATAACCTATTTAGGAATAAGAATTGAATATGTACACACAAATATTTAAATCATTCATAACAAACACAAATTATATCAAATTTTCATATCTTTGTTACTTGAAGTATTCCATCACATCAGATATATACAGTGCGTTGAACAACTATCTATGATAGCCATAGAGCTTCATATCATTAATATATAAAACAATTCATCTATGACATAATGCACCATGTGCCTTGCATTAGGACTCAAACATATCAAAGATACACAAATATATTCAAAACATCGTAGGATTACAACAGGATTAGAGTGAGCTTGATACTAGTAGCTAAGCTAACTCAAAACTCTCTGACTAGTCAGATAGCCAATCCATGCACCAACTAACAAACTATTGATATGAGCTTAGAGATCCTTTTTATATCTTTCGTTGTTGGGAAGAGTTGTCTCTTTCTTCTCTTCTCCACTCACTTGTTTGATCCGACTTCCTCACATGCTTCATGTGCCTTCCAATGCTCCATATAGACTCTCTATATCAAGGGAAATCTTAAATACCTATCCAAATCATCTTATGGCCTCCCCACATCTTCGTATGCTACTGTAAATAATCATTCAATAATATTTCTTGGTGATTCCTTTCTTGATTCCATTGGGAATATTCTTGGTTTCATGTGCAACTGACAAAACTATGACCGACGCACACTTAGTAGTGTTTACACTTGGTGCACTACTAAAAAAACTCAATCTGATGCACACTTTATGTCATTACTCGCACATTTTCTTAGGTGCACACAAAAATATGGAATGAGCAAACAAAACTTCATTTGTGTGCACGTGAAAAACTGAACCAAAAAATTAGGGTGCCAACAACCCCCACCATTTTTTTTTGTCTTTTCCTCAAGCTAACTACTTTATGGAATGATCTCAATGATGGACAACACCGTGACATTGAGGTTTTGCAAGAATTCCATAAATCAAATCTCAAGTTCAGAAAAAATCTCTTAAATCATTTGGGTAAGTTGGACGGTCTTTTCTATGATGTCATATGTGACTGTTTAAGTGGTGACATCGTTGTTGTTGAGCTGCTCAATCATGGGGTTGGGAGCAACCAACAAGTTAGAAAATTGGGTGAAGAATGTCAAGGTCGTATCAGCCACAATGGAGATCATATCTGATTTGTTTTGGTGCTCTACTCTTGGTGTAGTAATCTTTTTTGTTATTGTAGCGATAGCTTGCATCGCAATAACTTGCTCCTGAGGAGGTAGGGAAGTGAGGTCTCACTTATGTTGTGTGACCTCCATTTTGGCTATGCTAATTCGTTCTACAATGGTAGATACTTCAGGCGGGGTTAAAAGGTGAGTCCACAAGGTCGAGCCATAGTCCAACAACTTGGAGAAAGATTTCACCCATAATTGGAGGATGTGGAGAGTTTCTTGAGCTATCTTGATCCATGTGGGGTGAGGTGAAGATGATGAGTTGGTGCGAAGCAGTGGTTGAATATTTTCAGTGATATGGAATTTGAAATATTGTAGGCAAGAATTTACTGCGAAGACCTTAAAGCCCAGGGGAGTGTCGCAACTTGGAGCATAAGTGGTAGGAATGATGGCGTAAAAGTTTCCCACTTCCTCTAGTAGGTTTTGTAAATATGAGCAGAGCTCAGCGTACTGAGCTTGAGTGGCTATGTGTGCCACCTTGTCAGCGTCATATTGCATTTGTAAGGTCTGATGCTCCTACATTTATTTTTTTTGTTTCTCATGCATCTAATTGTGAGCGTAAATATCAACTTGATGTTGTAGTTTCAATTGGGCATGTGATTTCCCAAGATTATTGTTGTGTTCTCCTAATTTAAAGTGTAATTTGGAAACACATTCTTGCACGAGAGGGGTGGGGATCAAAGCCAAAGGAATTCCACCATGGTGGGCATCGATGGTGAGTAATGAAGGGGGGTCCACCCGAAGGATGCGAGCAGGGGAACTGGGATTGGTGTCGAAAGGAATTGGACGTGAAGTGTGGACTAGGACTTGGGAAATGCCCACTAACTATCAATAAATATGGTTGACATTACGCTGAGCCTCGGAATGGATTTGTTGTTGCAGAAAAAATTTGCATCATAATGCTTCTATTAGTGTTGTTATTTACGACATCATCTAAGAAGGTCATGGCTAAGTAGATGGGATAGAAGTGTGAATGGAGGAGTTGGGTCATTGTTTCTTAGCTCCCAACAGTGTTGGTTGAACTTGATGTTGCGCAGGAGGGGGATCTGAGGGCATGTTTCCTAGTTACTTAGTATGGGAATCCCTGTCATGGGAGGGTGCATGCTGAGTCTATTGTCACATTGTTTCTACCCTTTTACGGTATTGGTTACACTTAGTGCGTATCTCTAGAGTTGTAGTGCCTCCGGCCGGGAGTGGTTGAAGATGTGTGGGCCATTCGACCACACCTTGTTGAATGTCGTCCTTAGAAATGTAGAAAGGAAGGGGTGCCATTTTAGTTCCTTGGTAATCACTAGGATAAATTAAAATGTTATGTAAATTATATTCAAAGATAAGGTATCCATCATACATATCGATAAGGGAGTGCAGAATATGTTCTTGTGACATGGTGGTCTAGACGAGTCAATCATACAATTCCTAGAATAGATCATTATGAGAATTTTGGATGTGCAGATCCTTGTTGTCATGTATTCGTAGGAAGAAGGGAGCTTCAAATATATGTCGACTATCGTTAGGTCATTCAAACCCTTGAGGGAATTTTGAGAGTACCATCGCAAGTAGCAATAGGATTCCAAGTGTAATAAAATTCCTTTCCTGAATTCTGGGTGTCCAAGAAATCATCTATAAATTAATTCATCACATTTCAAGCCCATTCCATTTGAATCCCAATGACACACATCTCAGGTACTACGATGACACCATATGGAAATTCTTATTTGGTATAGTTTCACAAATTTTTCAAGGTATGAATTTTGTAGAAAAGCGAACTAGTCTGGTGTTGATTTCTGAAATAAGGACTCCATGCCTTGCTTAGTAGGTAAAGTATATGAAACATATTTCTTGTTGGGTGGAATCCTTAGAAGTAAAGTATTCTTCTAGCTCTTTTCCTTTTATGGGTAGTCCTGTCACACATCGGATTGCAGTTTCATCGACGGGGTATTTCTCTCCCAACCAGAGGTAGCCTCCATGCATTCGAGTTAGTAATAGGCAAGCACACTGGGTAATAATTTTGTTGTGCCTAAAGTGAGGACAATACAATAAGAAGATGATTTCCACCTAGAAGAGAGGTTGGTCCCACTCTTGGGTGAGTGTTAGCATCCTGCCATATTCATTGTGGACATTGTGGGCATAGCAGTGAAAGGATAAAGTGGGGAACAATTTGGAGTTGCAGACATCGTAATCGATGAAGTGGACATCCTATACATGCCCTGTTTGGGACCCTGTGAAGGTGACATGACGAGGAAATGCTTGTTCTTCCATTTGTTGATTGGAGACAACCTGAGATCTGTTTCGGCCAAGGGGTCTGCTTGAGGAGGCCATGGAAATTCTGAGTTGGGCACGGAAAGAATTCTTTGGAAACATGTGGGGTGGTTAGCGCTTGGTTTCCATTTGGCTACTATGCGGGTAAAACTCAGTTTAGGGTTTTTATTATACTGGGAGAAACATGCATATGGAACGAGGTGAGAATAATGAGAAATGCAACAAGTTTCCAAATGACTACTACGGAACAGTTGGGTGTTGGAAAGGAAGTATTCGTAAGCTATTTTTGGCATGTGTATTTGTATTGTATTCTAGCATTGTTGGTTGTGGTTTAGCTAGTTGGTTGTTGCGTGAGCTGTTACTGTCGTCATTTATGATTTCGTACACCAGACCATTAATCAGGGAATAAGTTCCCTTGAATGACTAAAGTAACCACCATCTGATCTCGAGTGTTGGGAAGGTCATTGTATTTATTGCTTGTATTGTCAACGGAAATGTCACCATCCTTATATGTGAGAGGCTCGGGATCATAGAGCCCAAATATTGATTGGAAATTCCTGTACATGCACACTTGTAGTTCAGTGGGAGGCATCGCGTATGTTTCTTGTGCCTCTCCACACGAGTTTCAAATATTCACAGAAGTGTGGTGGCCCTCGGTAGGACACAATGCTACTTCACACATATTTTACTAGTCTATTATGCCCCCTGAGTATGATGAAATAACACCTTCTTATAAATTTCATCTGTATTCTCAATGGGGTTAGAAGTTCTAGAGGAATTTGACTCTTTATGTTTTTTTAGGGAGAGTTTAGTAGAATCCTTCCTCGGTGGATTTGCTTCTTTGTACAGCATGAGGATGATTTTGGATTCCTAGAAGAAGGCTTTATTTCAAATCCTCTTAGGGGACCTTGGGATGTAGCAAGGATATATTGGTTGTGGATGTTTGGCTACCCTCCATTTTTTGGCAGTATTCAAATATAGTATGATGCCCATATATTATCTGAATGACTCTTGCATTGATTCTTTGATATCCTCCCATTCATGATATGATTCTCTATGTGCAACCCATCAGTCTGTGAGAATCCCTATAAATATTTATTCAAGTGTGTGAGGTCGCTGATACTCAAGAATGTGTTGTATCCATGCAATCAATATGTCCATCGGCTCTGACCCATCGTACTTATAGGATCCAAAGTCTTCCATGCACTATTATGTCCAGATATGTGTGCACCTCCTACTTGACACTTTGTAAGGATTGTTCTTCCATATATGTAGGGAATCCTTAGAATCCATGTCATAATATTTGACACTCCTCCAACTTACTTCTCCATATGTGGTGGGGTTGATGTAGTCCCCCCTGCATCCTGTGAGCTTGTAAATGTTTACAATTCCCAAGCTCCACGCATCATCATCTATGGGATCATTGTGGTGGTTTCCCTCATATGGTTCAAGTGGCATGACCATGCACAAGGTGTCAGCTTCGAAGGACATCTGCCTCTTTTTCAATTTCAACATCATATTACTGTCAGAGGCCCAGTCAATTCCCAACAATGAGGATAGGAATCAGACTCATCCATGATCTCAATGAGTTCAAAGTTGGCCTTTGTTTTCACTCCTTTGATGTTCACTTCTACTTTCTCCAGCCAACCTATGGGATAGATATTATATTGATTGGATAACTAGAGCTTGATGGGAGACCATACCAACTTAGACTTACACATCACTTCCCAAGAATTCTTGGGTAAAATGTTCACATCAAATCCTAGGTCCAACATGACTTCATCCATGTCGTACCCACCAAGCTTTGTTGTCATATTAAGCTCTTGTCCAGTGTGATTTTTCTTGTTGACCTAGAAGACATCCCTTTTTGACAGTGGATTCGATATGGTGATCTCCTCTTCTTGTTCTTTCATGAAAGAAGTTAACATCTGGGTCAACTTAGTTTTAGCTTTTGGATCTTTAAGCAAGTGCAAAAAATAGTGTAAGAAATCATTGTATTGATATTAAGCTTCTTCCATGCTACCTAGGTCACACAAGGCTTCTTCTCACTTGTGTGTTGCAAATCCTCCTCAAATTATTCTTCATAATCCTTTTTCTTAGCACATCGCAATGTAGTCCATCTGTGTACTTATTCTATCGATATTTGGGTTGTGTGTTGGATTTCCTCACACACACGAGCCTCATGAAAAGACCTTTGCATCTCACGATGTAATTATTCATGTGCATGAGCTTCTTTTAGTGACATTTGTGTCACCCATTGAACCTCTTTGAATATCTGTTCTTCCTCTAGTGACCTTGTTGTCACCCTCTTCACTTCCTCTCAGATCTGTGCCTCTTCAAGAGACCTTTGAGTCGCATGTTACTAATCCTTGCATTCTCTTTCTTCTTCAAGGGCTCTCTATGCCTCACACAAAAATTGTTTTTGTTGAGAAGCATCAAACTTTGGAGGGGTTTGGGGTGCCTTTCTAATATTTCCATCTAGTTGTTGACCCAAACCTTCACCATGCTCTAAGTCTTCCCATGTATTCACCCCTCCGCGAGTTACCACTCGGACATTTGCTTCCTCATTCTGCTTCTTGTTTTTGCACAGCTCAACATGCACCATGTTTGTTGGATAGACAATTTTGGGATACAATTTTGGTAAAAATCATTAGTATCGAAGAAGTGTGTAGTAGAGGTGTGCAACTAAAGAAGGAATAATAGGGATTTCCCAAGTGAGATTCATTTATAAGTACAACACACAGTAAGCATAATAAAGCAGAGAATAACAGAAAAGAGGAGAATAAATAAAAGAGAAGAATAAAGCAGGAGAAGAAAGTAGGAAAAAAGGAAGGATGACATATTGACGTGATAAATATGGAAGGATGCAAAAAAGAAGAAGGAAAGGAAGTCAGAGTGAAAAAGCATCATGTAGATAGAAAAGAGGAATAAAGTAGCCGAACAACCAATTAACTGGAGTTGTCATGCATTGTAATAGGGTTTTGGGGGGAACCAAGTAGGGTTTTAATCCCCAGATTGTATGTATAAATATGTAATGGGATGGAAGAATAGGGATTCCTCCATGTGGTTATTCTCAAGAAGTAGTGTGGAGTCTGTTGAAAACTGTTGAGAACGCTTGTTAGTAAGAAGGTTGATAGGATAGGCTAGGAAGGGAGAGAATCAATGTCTTAATGTAAGAGATGATGTAAAGAGGGGAGAGAGGCTTGCACTGTAGAATCTCTAGGCTAGGAGAAGAGATAAATATAACCATGATATATATTTGTAAGCATAATTCACAATCCTGAAGAAATTACCAAAATCATAATAAGGAATCTAGTTGTTGTGGAAATAGCCCAGAGTTGGGTGAACCACGTTAAATCTTATGTTACATGTCTTTTATGTGATTGCTTATGAATTTTGTGTGGATGCATAGTAGATTATATTTGTCTTAAATTTAATCATTGTGCAATAATCATGATTGCTACAACAATGGGTTATGTGGTAATCTGGAATATAAGGATAGTCTGAATCTAAAATTACTAAGTAGTTAATAAAAAACAAGGACAAAATTACACACACAGAACCAATAAGTAAGAATGAATAGAATGGTCACCTCCCATTCCCTCACTACTGAAAAATCTTTGTTCTTCTAGTCCCAATATATACCTCAAGTGAGACTTCATCTACGCAAGTAGGTGATGCTAAAAGGGCCAATGTCTGGTGGGGTTTTTTGGTCATATATAAATCGAACCTAGGATCTTACAAACCGCGCACAACACCAACAAATGGTTATGAAAATTCCAATTGAGGGAATATTTTGGAGGCCTAGTAAGAAGATGATCTCAAAATGGTTAGAAAGGAAGTAATGGGAGTTTTCTATACAAGAGAACAGAAACCATCGGATAAGTGACAAGAAATGGATGCAAATGTATGTATACACAAAACTGCATGAAAGTTTCTTTGGTGAATTTCCAATTATTGTGACTGAGTGGCTAGAAATATTAGTGGAGAATAATGGAAGGTACAAAAATGAAATGCCAAGGGATTCAACTCCTAAGTTCCAAAAAAGGCTTAATTTGGTAAGTAACCCAACTACTCGCGCAATTGATTTTTCGTTGGATATCATACTAGGAGGATACATTATAGAGTTTGCAGTAGATTGTACCCAATCATACAGTGTTGCAGAAAGGGAATTTTTCAAAGATCCACGTGGGAGGTTCATGAAATGATTGGGTATGTGGATAAATATGAACATTTTTATGTGACAAGTGCATGATGACGATGCAATACGATAGCTAAGGGGCCTCATGCACATAGGGGAACCAGGGGATGACTTGAGGATAGTCTGAGAGAAGGATAGAATGAAGGAAATGATAAATAAGGAAGGGAGGGATTGAGGATGCATAGGAGTGAAGAGGGTATACCAGAGGAAGAAGAAAAGTTTGGAGTATTGTGTGGAGGAAAGAGGTACAAGAGGAAAAATATTGGGGTTGAGAAAGGAGAGCCTTGCAGTGAGCCAGAGGGGAGATAACCTTACAAAATAGTCCAAATCATGGAAATCCCACATATAGGAGGAGAAGAAGAGGAATTACAGTCCATTACAATAATAGAAGAACCATTAATTCCTAGTCAGACAGGGTCTTGTGTCGAATCCATGACCCTATGTTTGTCACCACAATCAGAGATAAGAGTTGAAGACTTCTCAAAATAAATTGTAGTTAGCAGGGACGAAAGACTAGTAGCAATCATAGCAATGGAAGTAGTGCGCAGAGTCAAAGTAAACCAACATCACCAAGAAGAGGGAATACATAAAGAAACATGGAAAGGATAGACAAAACCCTTAGACTACTTGAGTTACAGGGAGTTGGATCAGATGACGCAAAACAACATTTGTTTTTCTACGAGACAATATGGGCTGCAACAATGTCCAAGACGAGCCTATGAAGATTGCACAATTAGCCACAACATTTCAAGGTCGTGCATTGGTATGGTACATGAAGATGCAGAGTACCACACCTATAGGGATGTCCAGAACTTTGGAAGAGATAAGGAAAGCGGTGCAGAAAGAGTTCAAGAATCCAAAGTCTGAGTCATAGTACATCACATAAATGAAGGAGATTAAATAGGTACAAACAGATTCAGTATGGAATTTGATCAAAGATTCAAGGATATGATGGGTAGACTGAATATCCACATCCTCAATCAACAAAATCAAGAATGGTTTATTGTAGGACTTCTACTACACATTCGCAGGCCATTGATTCAATACAAGGTTGTGTCACATCCTCAGGCACTGGAAATTGCAATGAAATCAGAATCATCCCCAGTAGGAGATAGTGGAGGGATGGCACAAATTCAGAAGTAGTTGGTTGCATTGACAATTCAACTGGAAGAACTTACAAAATGGAAGGAGAAATGCGAACAAGTTTGGTGTACCAAGTGTAGGCCTGAAGGCCATCACAAAGATGAATTCCCAACATTCGCACAGTATTTGACGACGAGAGCGTCAAATCCACTACTAGGAGGGGTATATTACGAGATATGTAAGAAGTGGGGACATCACCCAAATTAGTGTTTGCTACTACAAAAGTATCAGACTACACCTAGGAACTTGTTCTGCAATTTTTTCAAGTTCATTGGACATGAAGAAAAGGACTATTGCACATTCGAATTGATGAGGGAGAACACATCAGATATGTACAAGATTCGGGAGGAGAATATTGCAGCAGAAGGGGGTGGTATGAAATATAATAATCAAAGAGGATTTAACCCAGGGAACAGAGAAAACTTCAGGAGAGGTTGACGAAGAGGAAATTTTGGTAGAGGAGGAAGAGGACCGATTATATGTTACAATTTTAATCAGCTAAGACACTCAACCCACGACTGCCCGAATCCATATACAACGTGCGCATACTATAGAACACTGGACCATGCAATAGAATATTGTCCCCAACTAGTTGTGAAATGGCAGGCTAGAGGAAACTAGAACCAGAATCCAAACCAGAATGTGTAGAAGATCTCAGCCAAAAAATGCCATGAAGGACCTAGAATAGTACTTGTTATGCGTGGAAGAGTGTAATGTCCCCAAGGCCGAGCCCTTTATAAACCTGATGTATGGAACGAATTGTAAATATGTTCTATAGGCTGGTGAGCCAAGTTTTGAATAAGTTGTAGGCTTATGAGTTCTGTTAGGCCAGGGAGCCTAAGTGTTGAAGGTCAGGAGCCTGTTGATGTACTTGTATGTATGCAGGTCAATTAATAAAATATAAACACCGCCAGTGCAGACCATCCACGATGAAAGAGTGATGGGGGACTGAGCGTCCACAGAAGGGGCAAGGAACTAGGGGTTGAAAGGTGGGAAAGGGGGTTGAGTGATGAGCCTAGGGGCTAAGTCTAGGGGCTTAAACCTGGAAATAATATTTTAATATTGTTTCAAAAGATATGTTCTTTTATCCTAAGTTCCTTTGAAGGGACCCGTGAGTTCCCAAGTGGTGGGAGGAAGGTTACGGT
>SNQJ01S0015572.1:185389-202649 GCA_010110895.2 Picea sitchensis
AATAAAAAGTAGATATAGAAAAATAAATAAAAGATTAATTAATTACTAAGGCATAAGAAAATGCACAAAAGGGATGACTATCATGCATCGGTGTGGCACTGCTCTGATTCAAAAAATAAATCACAAAATAAAAATACTACGAAGCACACAAGAGCGTATTAAGCACGGGAGAATAACTGTTGGAGACATAAGAGTGGGTGACAATATTGGAGAAGGCAAGCATACTGAACCTGTTGGACATCCCACACTTCAGGCATAGTCTAGAAATTAATGCTTATGTGAAGGTGTTTCTCAGGTGCGTCCGTGGGGGACACTATGGATTGATCCCCCAGTATCAATTGACACTTCACTAATTGTGCGGATTACAGGTATCCCAAAGGTAGGAGAGGATCCAACCCCTTTGTTCAAAAACAAAAGAGAGAGAGCCCTCTCAGAATTGATGAAGGAAAAGTTCCATAATTTCAGGGGGGAAAGGGTACTGGATTTGAAAAACATCAATGATACCAATGTTCAGTTTGTGATTTAGGTGTTGGCATGTAATTTGCTGCACAAATGTCAAAAGGATGAAGTACCATCTATAGTCATTGTAGCTGCAGAAAAATGTGTCAAAGGTGTTCAAATGAACTGGGCCAACTTCTTGGTGAACCATTTTTTGTAAGATTGTATTGAGGCCCGGGAAAAGGTCATATAATTTCACTATGCACGGTTGTTGATTTTGATTGCACTGGTCGAGTGGCAAGAACCAGGTTACTATCAATGCATGGGAACATCTAGTGGAGGAAATATGGCTAGGAGTTTTTCCAAATTATAGAATTTGACGATTAAGAGAAGAAAACAGGACACTAATGTCACATTCTTTGTATACTTATATACTATGAGGAACCTAATTGCACACACAACCTGCATATCAGTCGATATGGTAGAAACATATAAGGATATCACGTATTTCAAAGTAGGCATGAATCACATGTATGTGTAGGAAAAGAAGGACCTAATGTGCCAGTGATTTCCAACCAATTATAGGCTGACAATAGAGGACGTATGATTTATTTTGAATGACTCAAAAGATGAATGGAAAATCCAAACAAAGAAAACATGGAAACCAAAAGAGGAAGAAGAGAAAGATAAGTATGATGAAGAACCATATAAGGAGCAAGGGAACAATCAAAATAATGGCATAGGAGACATTCTTGGCCCATCCAAAACAAAAGATCAGTAGACAATCCCCACAATATGAGTCAAATGAAAGGATAAGGGGAAAGAACCAACAGGAGGGGATCACAAGAAGACTAAAGCGCACAGAGAAAATACAGTTTATACTTTAACTAACGATGATATAAATAGGATTGGCTACCAGGTATGGGATGTTGCAGAGGAAATCATGGAGGAAGAAACCAGGAAGCAAGATGAGCAACAACAGAGAGTGTAGGATCAATTGGCAGCACTCCAGCAGCTTCATGCCTAGAAAAAGAGAACATGACCAAGGGAGGACCATCCATAATTTCAGGAAAGGAAGTAGAGGTTGCGCATCCAACCTTAACTCAACTAACAGTTGGGCATAGAACACTTCATATTGAGACGGACACACTTGAATTTCCAATGTCCTAATTAAAATAACAAGTGAATGCACTATGACACCTGAACATAGTGGTATCAAGAATGTCGATACAAAGATTACAATACTTGCAAATAGGATTATTGCACGAGATTAAGAACAGAAGAGATGAAGCACATCAGGAGTTGAAAAAAATGATGGACAAAAGAGCTCAGTTGTAGTAACAATATGACATTGTACTCCAGCAAAAGAAGGAAGTTGAAGGCCAAGTGTAGGAAGTAATGAAAGACAAGAACAAGGTCGAGGAAAGGGTAAGGAAAGCTCTCAAGGAGAAGGACAAAGTCGAAATTTTGGAACATAAAACTAAAGTGGTCATCCATAAATTATACAAGGCCATTCTAGAAGTCCCAATAGTAGTAAAAGATACTATGGAAGAAAAAGTGTTGAATATTAGTGAAGTCACCAAAGGATTTTTATCACAGATAGAGGACCTACAATTGTGGAGTGCGCCAAGAATGCCACTAGAAGTTTGATAAGGCAGAGAAAGAATGGTGAGAACAACAGTCACCAACATTAAGAAGATAGAAGATGAGTGTGCCAAACTTTGTGAGGAGAGTGCACAGATTTGGAAATACTTAGTAGAAGATCCTGAGATGAAGGATGTGGAGGCCAAGTTACGAGAATCACAAGAAAAGGATCGTCAATATTCACAAAGGGTCACTACACTTCCACCAGTTGAACGTATGAAATCAATTTTGGCACAGAGTCAATCATACCTGGAAGTGGAACATATGAGGCATCAACAAAAGATCCTTCATCAACGTTTAGGAACACTAAAGGAAGAATAATTGAGGGTGATCAGTGAAGTGGCCACTATGTAGGGAAAGGTAAAGAAATCATCCCATGAAACAACAGATAAAATTACAATCTTGACTACATAGGGGGGTTAAGAGATCGCAAAAATAGAACCAATGATACTAAAGGAAGTGGAGGTAGCAAAGCCAACCTCCAAAAATTTCATTGCGGCATGTAGGAGTAGGAAACGGGCCTAAGTGGCTCGGGCGAAGCCACACATGAGTGTTGGGGGCTTGTTGGATAAGGAATTTTGGGATACAATTTTGGTAAAAATCAGGAGTATAGAATAAGTGCACAACAGAGGTGTAGAGGAGAAGAAGGAAGACTACAGAGTGTGCAACTAAGGTGCATCCAGAAGTACAATGCACAGTAAGCAGAATAAATCATAGAATAAAAACAAAGAGGAGAATAAAGCAAAGAAAAGAATAAAGCAGGAGAATAAAGTGGGAGAAAAGGAAGGATAACAACCCAACATGCTAAATATGGAAGGACATGCAAAAGCAGGAGGAATGGAAGTTAGAGTGCAAAAGAAACATGCAAACAGAAAAGTAGAAGAAAGAAGTCGAACAACCAGTTAACTAGAGTTGGCATGCATTGTAATAGGGTTTTAGGGGGAACCAAGTAGGGTTTTAATATTTAGATTGTATGTATAAATATGTAATGGGTTGGGATAATATGGGTTCTTACGTGTGGTTATTCTAGGAAAATAGTGTGGACTCTATTCAAAAATACTGAGAACGCATGTGAGTAAAAAGGTTGATAGGATAGGTTGGGAAGGGAGAGAATCAATGTCTGAATGTAAGAGATGATGCAGAGAGGGGAGAAAGGATTTCATTGTAGAATGGTTAGGATAGGAGAAGAGAGAAAGATAACCATGATATATCTCTGTAAGCATAGTGTGCAATCTTGAAGCAATTACCAAAAGCATAATAAAGAAGCCAGTCATTGTGGATGTAGTCCAAAGTTGGGTGAACCCCGTTAAATCTTGTGTTACATGCCTTTTATGTGATTGATTATGAATTATGTATGGATTCATAATAGATTAGATTTGTATTATGTTTAATCATTTCACAATAATCACGATTGTTACAACAATGGGTTATGTGGTAATTTGGAATATAAGGATAGTATGAATATGAAATCACTAAGTAGTTAATAAATAACAAGGACATAATTATGCGCAAAAAACCAATAAGTAAGAATGAAAAAAATGGTCACCTCCCATTTCCTCACTACTGCAAAAACCTAGTTCATGTAGTCCCAATAGATACCTCAGGTGATACTACATATGCACAAGCAGGTGATGTTGAAAGGGATCGTGTGTGGTGGGTTTTGTTGGTCACAGATAAGTTGAACTTAGGGTCTTACAGACCACACGTAGCACTGTTATAGCAAGATTTGCATCACCATTGCAATCTTGCACAGAGGGCCTTTTTCCATTTCCCTATGCAGACTTTTCACTCCTTTTTTGATGAATCTAGAACTAAAAATAAATATTTTTCCACATACATGCGCCCTATCTACTATACAACATGCTTATACATAGGTTTCTCCACTACAACCCGTGTACATTGGGATTTGTGCCAAAAAATATAAAATGGAGTCGGGTTTCCATGTCACGACAAAAGATCTATGATCCTTGGCCTTCCATATAATGGAAACATTCTGACTCGGCCCTTCAGTTCCATTTGAAGGCTATAAATGAGCCAATTCTAAACTATGGAAAAGGGGAGAAAGCATTCAACTTTGAGAGAAAAGTTACTCTGGAGAAATTACTTCATATTTAGTCTGCATCCCTTTGTCCCTCAAGTCTGAACATAGTGTTCAGCCCCCAAGCTCTTCCCTTATTATTGAGAGAACCTCATTGTCTCCCTTTTATGAGATTTCCTTTGGTGGAGGATTGAAGTGGTGGAGACCCAGCTGAAAGGAACTCGGTTTCTTGGTTTCGAACCGTGCAGACACTGAAGTCTGTAATGTTTTTGCTTCTGTTGATCATTTATTAATAGAAATACTCCTTTCCCATCCAATTGGTATCATGAAAATATATGAATATTATCCATGGGCATGTTTGTTATGTTTTTTAATGGATTATTCTATCTAATGTGATAACCCCTTTATATTATCACTATATGCTTGCTCTGCTTGTTTGTTGAGAACTTGTTGTTTGTATAAAGCTTTGGGTCGAAGTGCTAAATGGTGGAACATCATCAAACGTTGGATCGAGGTAGGCCTCTTTCTTATATTCTGTGCACATTGGTCTATATAATATATGTTGTAATTGAGTTGATTTATGCAATCATACCTTTATATTGTGGTTTAATCTAGCCATAGAGAGTTTTTCCCTCGTAACAGAAATGGTGAATCCACTAGGGAAGATTTTCTTTTAAGGGTTTGAAGTATTTTTTCTCCTTGCCTTGCTCTTTTTCCTTTATGGTTCTTGTCGTATCACTGCTTGACAGATTCTGTTCACTCTGGGTCTGAGTTTTCATCCTTTTCTCCCTTGCCTAGCCTTGTTTTAAAGCCTGTACACACCCTATTTCCTTGACAGTCGCATATACATGCGATCTATCTCACTGCAAGATGTGTATATATGCTTTGTTTCCCTGAATAGTCGCGTACACCTTATTTCCTTGCTTGCTTTCTTGGTTTGGTGATTATTGGGTGGGATTTGATGATTGTTGAGCCTTCTTACGTCTCTGTAGTGCCTATTGATCTTCTATGGGTTGATAGGAGGCCTGTTTGAGGTTGAATATTTGGGCGTAGTCTTTCTCATCTTTTCATTTTTTATTGTCCTTGTACTCTGGGTTGTTTTCTTGGCTACTTGGTATTCTTCTTGAGTTGTTGCTTTTATACACAGTAGAATTTATATATCAGGTTTCTTATCAGTCCATGCATTTTCTTTTTAGTATATTGAAAATACAAAAAAATAGGCATTTTGCATTGCTTGGCATTTTTTGTCTTTTGAATCTTTATCATTAGCTTAGTGCATTTAGTGAAATATTGCATTTTACTTCTGAATTACAAAGTTGAAATTGAAAATTGCATCGTTTTTATTAGCATATCATTCATTGAAAAGTTAAAGTTAGACTTTGCATTATATTCATATTTAATTTTCTTGCAGAGTCATAACATCATGAGTTTCACTTCCATACCTTTTTGAGTAATCGCGGCCAATAAAATTTATTCTTTAAATTAAAATTGATTAGTCACAATTTTATTTTTAGGGTGCACAAACTAGCCTAGGATTTAGTGCCTTCGAATAGGATTTTGTGAGTAAACTTCTCCAAGGCAATTAAATCAACATATGTGTCTGAGACAGGGAGTTGACAATTCCATTGTATAATTGGTACGATTAGGAGGCTCTGCTCACATCGGAGTTAATCACGAGGTCGCGTCAAGTTGGTTGAAGGGATATCCCCCGGATACCCACCTAGCATCAGAGATATTTCTGTGGATTTATTCATATCTGAGGATCTTTCTAGTACCCATACCTCCATGAGAAGTGGTGCTTTCAAGGTTTCAGGCTTTTCTACCCTGCCCATACGTTGATCCAGACTTACAAATTCTCACTTATGCATCGGTTATACAGTGGTTTATTAGTTGCTTGACTTAGGTATCTCATATGTTACTTGCAGGGGTTATTCTTCTTGTACCTAGGTCAGATAGGGGTCGGACAACACACAACCTTTATGGAGGATTACCTCTCTAGGGGTGTCTGACTGACTGGTTGTTAAGCCCATGAGGGCCCCTATAACTGATTATGTTACCTCCAAAATTTAGCGGGGAGTCTCAAGTCCCTCTTGGATGAGACATACCTTCTTTAGCGAGGGACGCCACTCAGCCTCTTTAGCCCGTTTGCATGCATATTGGTCGTTTGAATTTTTGGTATGCTCGTTGATTTCTAGTTGGCCTTAGGAGTCTATTTTTGAGTTTCATCATCATGGATAGTGGAGTTTCTATTTCTCCCTCATTTACTGCTACCCACCCCTTGATGCCTATTCATTTCATGGGGATGGATCCTTCCACTTTTCACAATGGGATGCATAACTACAACACTCAGTCCGCACCTTGTGTCTCTAGTCATTTTTATGTTGATATGCCTTCACCCGTGCAATCCTATCCCTAGTCCATGTATATGAATCCTAACATTGGATCTTGGGGTACCATGGCTCTGATGCCTACCTCTTCGTTTGATATGAGTCATATCCCCATGGGAGGTTGGAACCTCCCTTCTTATGGATCCAATGCTAGCTATGCTCTTCCAGGAGCCAGTGCTCAGATGGGTTCTTATCCCACTTACTACACCCCACCCATGTATCCTTTTTCTGCCATGATGGTTCCTTCAAATACTTTTCCCATGATAGGTCCTCACGTACCCCTAGTTACTTCATATGGGGGGAATCAATTTTACGATCCCGACTACCCTCTTTATGGGACCCCATCACAAGGGGGAAACATATATCCTCACTCAAATAATCTTTATTCTACCTCGGTCTCTTTTCAGACCTCAGTGATGATTCCTGTACAAACCTCCTCGGACCATTTTGGCGTAGGATACCACCTTTCTGGGTAGGGACGGGGGGTACACCAAGATTCTTCCTGACCTGCAACATTTCAAAGACAATATTTCCCTGGAACTTGGCATCAAATGTTGCAATCCACTGCTATCCCAGTCATTATCAGTCATACTGGCGCTCCATCACCAAACTCTACCAATCATGTCGAAGATGGGTCGACTTTTTCTACAAATTATGTCGACAGATCACACTCAACCTATGCCAATCATGTTGAGGGAATCATCCTATTCACCATAAATCATAGCCATGTCACATCTCCAACCTCTATTCATCATATAGGAGAAGACTCTCTTACCTCTGCCAGTCATATCGAGATCATGTCACTAGCCATTGTGCACAATGCTGAGGGCATCGAGAAGCACAGATGCCTCAGATGTAAGCCTAAATTCCTTTGTAGGACTTGTGAAGGAAGTCACCTTACTCATTTATGTCTGGCTACTACCAAGATACCAGAAACATGGATCTCTCCCAAGATCCCTTCATATTCTGATACATCTATGGTTTCCCCACACCCTGTTCCTCCTTCGATCGACACGGTGCTACCTTCTCCTGACCTCACACCCATTTTCAAAGAGTATGTGGTTCATATCCCTATCACTATGCATCCTCTTCAACTTAGATCCGAAGAGGTGGTCATACTAGTGCAATCTCTGGTCCACTCCACTCTCCTTATGGAGAACGGTACATCCTTCAGTCATGTCATAAACATTCCAGATACTACCCCTCCTGAATGAGAGAGATTTACTCTTCCCCTGAGTGCTCTCCCTCCAAGTCCTGAGGAGGTTCCCTTCGATTAGGACGGCCTTGTGGGGCACCCCATATCCCCACCTATGTATTTTCCAGTAAGAGATGTTATTCGAACCATCACGGAGACTATATACCATGTTAGCACTTTCTCCTCCTCGACTTGGAGAGCTTTAGGTTTTCCCAAGCTTTTGTCAGCTATTCATAAGATACTGACTTTCCACAGAAGATCGGGATGGGAGCCTTGGCCTCCCCCTTTACATGTTGATTAGAAAAGCATACACGAGTCTTAGTTAAGCTCTTTTCTGAATCGTCTAAAAAAAATCAAAAATAGTCGAGTGATTTGTCCCTTCCGTACTTGTTAAAGTGGAATCGAAAGGTCCGAGTTTAATTTAATCTCTTTTCCAAATCATTTTCAAAAAGAGAAAATATTTCCGAGTGAACTTGTCTCTTTCACACTCATAAATCAGACTAGAAAGAATGTCTATTTGGCACAAGTTTACCCCTTTTTCACACCAAGTATACTAAAATACATAAAAAGGGACATTTTTTGGCATCAAGTTGTGATTTCATCTCATGCCCTTGCTTGTAGTATTGAGCCTTTAGTCAGATCTCTCTTTGTGTTATAAACCATTGTTGAAGAAGCTTTTGCATCCTCAACCAAGTAGAGCCTTGTTTATATCCTTCACAATTTGAAACCCTATACCCTAGAGGGAACATCACCCCTAGTTTCCATCTCCCACATGCATTTCCTTGCATTGATCATAGATACATTCCACTGCTGGCACTAGTTTTGCTTACTTGCGACAGTCGTTTCCTCCTCTGTATCATAGCATTCATTTGTTATTAAAAAACAAAAAAATACGGACGGGAAGGGAGTACTATATTATATTTGGTAGAAGTCATGTCACCTTTGAACAGAGCACAAAGTTATTGAGTCATTGTTTCATCATAATTTTGGGTTTAGCATGGCCTTAGGAAGTTGATCTCGTTACAAAGTTTTCTCTACCAACTGGTTACTCTTCCAATCACCATGGAGAACATTATTTATGCCTCCTGTATCTCATGGTTACATCATCGAGTCTATGCTGTCGGAGTCTACCATATGTCTCATGCTCTTTCTCAAAGGAAGTCTATCAACCTGTGTCGGCCACTCCTCAAAACTCTTGAATTTGCATGCCGACCATACCCTCAATTTGTCTCAGAGGCACATGATACTGTGGTTTTATCATGCACCCTGGCCCTACTTTCATCATTGGTAGGTAACCTTGAACCCATCAATCAACATTTCATCATTGGTCATTGACTGGGTGGTTTCCCTTACGTTCGACAGTAAGACATCTATTCACACTTTGGGATTTGTGCAATGTCTTGGATTCCATTAGCTTTATTGGTGGTTTCCTCGCCTTTGTCAGCAGTTTTCACCATTGGCTTCTATTCAGAGGGTCTTTTTCATGTACCACTTGCATTTGGCACAAGTGAAAGACACACGGGTCATTGGTTCGTGAACATGTTCTTCATTTGATTTCCACCAAATCATGAAGCTCCTGCTTTTTTCCTTGTGTTGACTGATGAGAGATGCCTTTATTCTCTCCTTTCAACAAGTCTTTTTCCATCATCTTCGGCTCATTTATTCTAGATATGAGACCTAGATTTTTATGAGTACCTTAAGGCTTGCAGTCATTAGTGGTAGGCTCTCTCGCCATTGACAGATGGGAATACATCAATGCCTCCTGATCAATGGAATCCTCAGGTGTTCAACACCGACTCCTTTATTCACATTTGTAGGACTGTACTCGATGCCTTGATACCTACTTTCATTATTAGTAGGTTGTCTCGCGTTTGTTAATGGTATACCTCAATTACTGGTAAGCAAACTATGTCTCATTATGTTCGACCTCAACTCCTTTATTCACATGATGTATACTTGCACCTTTGGCAGATAGTGTAGAAGACTTGAAGACATCACTATATGGCTGCATCTTTCCTGAGCTATTGCTTACTTTTCATTGGACCAGTACCTATTTGACTTTAGTGATCATGGGAGATCAAATTGTACTCCATTGTATACAAATATCTTCAGATTGGTTTTGAGATTGGTGCTCCTGGGCCTTGTTCGTGACTATGACATCTTTTGGCATATGACTGCATTTGTATTTGCCCGTTCATGGCCACAGACACATATTTGGTATATTTTCCACATGGATCTACATTGTATTCTATTGGCATCCATGTATGTAAAGTCAGTGTAGACTATAATGAGAAATTAGTCTTTCCAGTTGGGTTCCCATCACTCCACTTCTGGGTTGTTTATAATTTATTTCGGCCATCACGGAAACTCCTTTGATCTCACACATTAGGGGGTATCTATTATAGCAAGATTTGCCTCACCATTGCAATCTTTCATAGAGGGCCTTTTTCCATTTCCCTATGCATACTTTTCACTCCTTTTTTGATGAATCCAAAACTAAAAATAAATATTTTTCCACATATATGCGCCCCATCTACTATACAACATGCGTATATGCAGGATTCTCCACTACAGCCTGTGTACATCGATATTTGTGCCAAAAAATACAAAAATGGAGTCAGGTTTCCATGTCACGACAGACAATCTCTGATCCTTGGCCTTCCATATACTGGAAACGTTCTGACTTGGCCCTTCAGTTCCATTTGAAGGCTATAAATGAGCCAATTCCAAACTATGGAAAAGGGGAGAAAGCATTCAACTTTGAAAGCAAAGTTACTCTAGAGAAATTACTTCATATTGAGTCTACATCCCTTTGTCCCTCATGTATGAACACAGTTTTCATCCCCCAAACTCTTCCCTTATTGTTGAGAGAAACTCATTGTCTCCCTTCTATGAGCTTGCCTTTGGTGGAGAATTGAAGTGGTGGAGACCCAGCTGAAAGGAACTTGGTTTCTTGGTTTCGAACTGTGCTGACACAGAATTTTGTAATGTTTTCACTTCTATTGATCATTTATTAATAGAAATACTCATTTCCCGTCCAATTGGTATCGTTCAAAAATATGAATATTATCCATGGGCATGTTTGTTATGTTTATTAATGGATTATGCTATCTAATGTTCTAACCCCTTTATATTATCACTATATGATTGCTCTACTTGTTTGTTGAGAACTTGTTGCGGGTATAAAGCTTTGGATCGAAGTTCTCAACGATGGAACATCATCAAACATTGGATCAAGGTAGGCCTCTTTCTTATATTTCTTACACATTGGTCTATATAGCATATGTTGGAATTGAGTTGATTTCTATAGTCATACTTGTCTGTTGTGGTTTACCCTAGACATAGACAGTTTTTCCCTCGTAACAAGCACCAACAATGTTTCAGTTGGTCTACTCGTCTTCCCACTTATTCAGTAAGTCAGGACAATACTCGATTACATGCTTAGGACTATAACAATATGTCAAGATCACGCGTGACTTAGTGCAAAACCATGAGACATGACCAATATTACTGCAATTGAAATATGTGGGGTGTCTATTTCCTTCTCCACCATATTTTCAGCCACGATCATGCCCATACCCACATCAGGGTCCTCCTTGATGTCTTCCTCTATCAACACCATCATGCTCACCACCCTTTTTCTCCTCTTGTACTTGGAATGCATCCTGAGTGTTATCTTGCAATAATTGGAGGGAGAGACAACTATTAACATCAAGGCCTACATATTTACAAAACTCACATAATGGGGTGTGAGTCATTTTTTGATTCTTTTGTAATGTATGACAACGAGGTGTCACATGGCCCCGCTATTTGAATATTTCACACCATTCTGACTATCCAGATGGAAACATACTCAGCGCATCGACCACCACATAATTCAGAAGAACCGAGCACTCATCTCGATGATGCTCCTTTGAACAACATGTAGTACACCATACATGCTCACACACAACTTTATCCTTGGCCATATCTTACATATTTATTTTTAGGTTGGCCAGTTGTGAATGAACCTGCACCAACCTATGTGATGTCTCTAGGCCTCCAGGTCTAGCCTCCAATTGCATCACGATCTTGACTAACTTAGCCTGAGTCATCAAATTTTGTTGGGTGAGCGAGACTCAGATATGGGGGAACAACCCTACAATGAACCACTCTTTGTCTTCCACGTCTTGGATATGGAACGTCAACCAATCCAACAATATTTTGAACCACTGATCATAATCCTAGATGGTTTCTCCTTCCTTATGTTTTATCTCCTTGATTTTCGTAATGCATTGGGATTCTGACTTCAGTTTTTGAAACTCTTGAAGCATATCCTTCTTGATATTAGTCAAGGACCTCTCCTATCCCAATGGTGTAATAGCCTTGTATTTCGTGTACCACGTCAAGGCCATATCCCTGAATGTAGTCTCTAGGTTTGTGATCTTAGTTGCGTCATCTTTAACTCTCTTTATAGACTGGATTTCTTCATAGGTGAACCACTATTTCTTTGCATCATCCTTACCCATTCCATGGAACACAAGAAACCTCAGTGTACTGTATTTATTTTCCATCTTCAAACTAGGGCTAGTTCCTCTTCTCTAACTACTATTGAATGGATCTTTCCACACCACTATTGCTTGGGTAAAGTATTGTTGACTTCACCTTCTCCTTCACTTGTTTCATCGCTTCAGTCTTCTTCCTCTCTTTATTCGACTCCAATATATTCACTAACTATTGTTTTTTCTTCTTGATTGAAAGTGCACAAGGGGGGTGGTACAGAGTGGGGTTAAGACCATATTCTTATGAAACTTCTCGTGAGGTGACCCAAAGAGATATCTACTTGTAGCTATGTAAGACCATTCAATATATCAAATCATCTCCCCCACCACTAGGGGATCCTCCATTTTCCTTTTCTTCTGGCACACCAATGATCTATTCCATCTCTTTGTGACCCAAATGAGCACCATAAACATGTGCTCCTATCTCTGGTTCGATATGCACACTTCCACTATGCACTTCATATCCCTATATAATATGTGCATTAACACCTTTTGAAGAATCACTTTCTCCACTCAACACCTGACGTCTCTGTGTTCCATCCTCTCTCCTGTTCAACATAATATCACTACTCTAAGTTCCAAATCCTCTTGTGATTGGTGCCTCACAATACTATGTGACAACTTATCTTCTTGTCATCACATAGACGTGAGGTGCTTCCTCCTCCAATTCTATCGGTGCACCAAAAATTTGCACATGTGCACCACACATGTGCACTCTCTTCTCTCTTAAGTTTGCGGCATACTGCAACAACCAAAGGGTATGGGAATCATCACCTAGGAACTAACTACCACTATTGTCACTACTATTATCAGTAATGTCAAGCCTCTTCCTAGGATTGTACTCACCTGTGCTCCACTCTCACACAAAATCCTCTCCCACACCCCTTCCTAGTGTAATTTTACTCTTCATCTTGGACCTGACACCTCGCTATGCACATTTGGATACATATTCTCTACTCCTATGCACAACTTTCTCTCTCATATTAGATATTCTTGCATATCTCTCATCTCTTTTTCTCCTCTGCTCCTCTGGGTCCATTCCAATCCTCACCTCATATCAACAACTTCTAGGATCCTCTTCAATGGATCCATATTATGGCTCTTTTTCCCCCACATTTTCCAAACCCCCCCAATACCTAGGGGGTTTACTTGGCCATTCTATCAGGATCCATGTGAATCATTATTATTTCTACAAAGAACATCTTGATCCAAAGTTTAATTTATTCTATCATATTCTTCCTTGGAAATTCTTCAAACTCTCTTTCAGCCTTGCTAAAAGAATCACTATATTCTATAGTGAACTCAATAATGTATCCTACCTTCACTCAAGTTAACAAGAAATCAATATCCCAAGTCCACTTGTTACCTAACACCTTCAGGCTATTGTTGTGAGGGAAATCCCCCTACGGAATAACAAATAGATTTCAGACTTTGCATGCAGATATCACCAAAGAAACACTATTTTCTACCTTCATCCCTAGATTTAAATCCCCTTTTCTTAGTAAATGCATGGAAAGATCAACCTACCTCATTCCCGATGTTTGATGTTGATCCTCCGTTGTACTTGATTACCTGTTCGCAATACTTCTTCCAAAGCAGACCTGCATACAAGACAAGCAACAACTACGCATGCATACTACTTATATACTAACGGGTTAGAAATCCAAACATATACTAATCAAACTATAAAAAGTTCATGAATTGGGACGAGAAAAGCATTTCCTTTATTACTTTGAATGAGTCAACTTACAAAAGTTGAGACTGGCCACCGCTCCGCAAACCTGATCCTGGGCTCCTTTTCGACTGTCCTCCAACTACTTTTCTTTATATCTCCTTTGGTGCAAGGAAAGGCTAAAGGGTTGGGACAATGGGAATACACAAATGGGCAGAGTTTCTTTGCTATATTTTTCCTCCTTCCAAATGGGACCCCTACCCCTTCTTTTATAGGCTAGAAGGAGCTAGGTATTTGGATGAACCCTCGACCATGCATGGCCGGGAGTTTCAGTTAACTCACCCATAGCTTTTGTGTTCCATCGACAACTTTCCTTTTTTCGTGCTTTTGTCGGTCCACGCGGGTTGTTTGGGTCAGCCAGCATGTACATGCATGCAGTAATGGAGTAGGGTGTGTGGGCCTTTGTAAAAGAGGTTTTTCAAAGAGTTGTTCAACATTTCTTTGGCAAAGAAGGGATATGAGATGGCCTGATGCCAGGTAAGCATGTGTGGTGCAATTTAGGGTTATAACAGATTCCCCCTAATGTGTGAGGTCATAAGAGCATCTGATGGACGAAATACATTACCAATCTTTACTGATGTGCTGAATGATTGAGCCCAAGGATCAGGAATCAGGAGGTGTCATCTACAAAATAACAAATGTCTCATCGAGGCGGGCATACCCATGCTCGGGATAAAATAGAATCATGTCTACAATTCAAATACACTGTATATCCATGTCATATAACTATATAAAGAGTAACCACAAATAATACATAGTGGAGCTACATATCGAAATAAAAAAGATATACATATAGAGTATCCATATTCTAGAAGTTGATACGGCTTGATGGCTAGAGATGAGATCTTCAGAGCTTGAGAAACAACTTCAAAATCTTCAAAACTCGGGTAGGATCTCTTCAAAATATGAGTGTACAACTGCACTACCCGAGGTCTTCGACAACTCGTCGGTCATGGACTTGATAATCTTGATGATCAGACTGAAGTCTTTAGTGATTTCAAACGAGGACTCGATTGGATGTTCAGGATGGTCGGGTATGAGGACAAGAGACATATTGCAAAGGGGCCAACTCAGGCTTGGTGAAAAAATTCCCTTGGATAATAACATGACAAATCATGAGACTCAGGTAGCATGGCATTAATCATAAGTCTACGAAGCAGGAGGCAACGCAAACTCTCCATATGTTTGGAAGGATAACCAAACGGTGGAGGACACAACTCTATATAGTGAGAAAAGGCTTCCTAAGGTCGTACTACATCCCATAGTCTAATGAACAAATGGACATATGTTCTTTATCCAAGGGTGACTCATTGTGCTGCCAATAAAGAAAATACCTTTCCCTTCCTCTTTTTGGGGTATGTTTGATTTTTTTTTTCCTTTTCAATAATTGTGGAAAAAGAATAAAGGAATATTATGTTACAAAGGAGGAACGAGTGTTGAAAACATACAAGCTCAAGGCACAAGGACAAGACTGATGTTCTAAATAATGATACTCGGGAAAAATCCTTCGGGGGCCAAGGGTGTTTAAACGCAGAAGCAAACTGTTACTAGGCTGACATAGAAGGTATGCAAACGCGATTAACAAAACACACAATGGTAACGTCCTTCGATGTAAGTTTAATGAGCCTAGAGAAGGTAAGATCAGTGGTTTTTCATATTTAGAGAGTCTGAAAAAACATAAAAGGAGACTCCATTGGGGTACATTTTTCGAAGATAGTCTAGTCGGTTCGAAAAAGGGTAAACTAGTATCGATTAGACGTCGATTCAAAACCATTTTAACAAGTGTGACAAGGACAAGATCACTAGGCTATTTTTTCATTTTTAAGGAGTCTGAAAAAATCTTAATTATGGATTACATCAGGAATGTTCTTCTATACCAATTTAATGAGTGTGAAAGAATTAGGTCACTCGACAATCTTTTCAATTTTAGGGAGTCTAAAAAGATATTAACTATGGACTCCGTTGGGGTTCCCTCTTCATAATTTTAGTCCCTCAGGCCCGAAAAAGGGATAAAATTATACCTGAGAGTACTCTTCTATAGAGATGAAGTTCCAAAGAGTATACCTTTGTTCGTACAGTTGACCGTCTGGACCGAAAAAGGGGTAAACTACTGTCGGACAGACGTGACTTCAAATTTTAGTTTAACGAGCGTGAAAGGCCACAAGATCGCTCGACAATATTTTCATATTTAGAGGGTCTGAAAAGGGCTTAAAAGAAGACCCGTTATTTTTTGGGAGTCCTGAGGGTGAGTTTAAGAGAAAAGAAGAATCATGCAAATGAGGCTCAAACCCATATTCAAGAAAGACTATAAGGACTCCCGAGCCTACAGTGTTTTTAGAGACAACATGAATGCCATAATGCAACCAGGATCTACCTAGGGAATCCATGTTCCAGTAAGCTCTACCACCAAGTTGTGACACTTCTAAAGTAGAGATGATGGTTCTATGTCACAATCTGATGGGATCGATCCTATGGAAAATGAAAAAGACAACGAGATACAAAAATCAAGGTAGAAACCTAACCTATATGCTCAAGTTGATCGTTGGAAAAAATTTCATGGACCGTCAAAATTTACTCAAAACTAAAAACAAATGTCCCAATACCCGATCAGATCCCTCCCATATAACTACTGAATCACTCTAAATGGTTTTTGGTATAAAGAAAATGATAAGGGAGGCCAAAAAAGTGACAAAAAGAGGCCAAAACGTCTATAAATAGAAGTTGGCAGCTCATTATCACCACTGTTGATTTGGAAATTGACTCTGGAGCTGTAACACCCTGTTTCCCCCAACTTGTAAATATAACTGGACTGGCCAAGAACTATGGCAAACTCATAAATGTGAATATGTGATGTAAATGGACCTTGAGGAAGAGGTCAATGAATGTGTATAACATCCTGAATTTATTGCAGGACTGCTTGTTATCACTGAAATTTCGTCCGCACAGGGCGACAAGAACTCCGCATCATCAGCACAGAAAAACAGGCATTCATGGCACAAGGATTAATTTCACAGCACAGCAAAAGGGCCAAAAACCATACAAAAATGGCTAAAAAATTAAAAAGCGCAGCATACCCACTAAAAACAAGCGCGCACGCGCAATATATTAGTATATTGGGCGCATATGCGCGGCTGTGGGGTGAAAAACCCGCGCGCCTACCAAACGGCGCATTTATGAAGCTGGTCGGCCTCCCAACCACTATTGGATCGGCTCCCAAGTCGATTTGACATCAAATCCGAGCTCAATCTACGGGGGGAGGCTGGTCAAAGACCTAAGGGTGCCCTA